>CATIWC010001838.1:0-150153 GCA_948472305.1 Vicia faba
ATATATATATATATATATATATATATATATATATATATATATATATATATATATATATATATATATATATTAAATATTTTAAGTATATATAAAATAAAATAAAATATTTACAAAATAAAATATATTCAAGAAAATATTTCCAATGTGAATAAAATTAAGAAATAAAAAATAAAAGTATTATTTATATTATTTTTAAATTTAAACAAAATAATATAAAAGTATATAAAATGTTTTAATGCTAGTAATAATTAAAATAAATACCAAATAAATATAAAAAATTATGAAAATATTTTTTAAACATTTTTTATGTTTGGAAATAAAATAATAAAGGCATAAATGAAATTAAAATGCAAAAATAATAAAAATACAAGAAATTGGGCCAGAGGGTGTGAAACTGAAAAAGAAGGTGTTAGAAGCAAAAACAAGCCAGCCCAGCCCAAGTCTTCATCTTCTACCTCCAGCACTGTGAAAAACGCGCGTTCTAAGTTCAAACAGCTAACTCATGTATTTGTGGTCTTTTGCCAAAACTCAAAACATGAAACTTGTAGAGCATCAAACCACGATTCTAACCATATAGAAAACTTAATCTAACTCTCAAAGACCAGAGAGAATTTCTCTGGCCCTAATTTCTAACCTAGTTTTTTCAGAAAGTTCATGGATGAAATTCTCTTAGCACGTTTAATATAAATGAAAACTGAGCATATGTATGGTTTCAGGGCAATGAGTACTACATCTTTCATTCACAAACCTAAGGCTAAATGTTCCTAAATAGAGAGATAGAAGTTCATGAAAAAACCTATTTCAGTTGGATTCGAGTTGGATAATGCAACAACTTTCAGTGAGGCCTGAGGTTCTTTTGAGCTTGCTTGATGTTCCCTGAACCTTTCCCAATGCTTAGTTTATTTTAAAATGGCCTGAATCAACCTCTAGAAGTCAACCTGCATAAGCTTGAAACAGAAATGGTGAACACTGTTGTGATACGGTGGGAGAACTGACTTGAGGTTTTGCGTTTGTATTCGCACTTGTTCGGTTTAGCAAGAGTCGCCACCGACTTTTTATTTATCCTAAAGGAAAGGTTAAAAAGCACAGGAAAAACCTTTGAGATGTTTTCGTGGGTTCGGGGGGTAGATTATGAAAAGGGAAGGTGTTAGCACCCTTTTCATCCATGGTTATCCATGGGCTCTTAGTTACTTGTTTTAGATCACTTGCCTTGCTTTTCAATTGTTTGAAATGGTGCTTTGAGTGTGTGGTTTTGAAAATGTTTTGAAAAAGATGCCTTGTCTAGGCAACCGTTGTAAAAATTCTTTACTCGAATGTTTTACAAAGGTGTTTGTCTTTTTGAAAAGATGTTTCAATGTTTTTGAGAGTTTGTTTTGAAAGTTGTGTTGTGGAGTGTGTTTGAAAGTAGGCAAGTGTGTTTTGCAAGTTTGATCAAGTAACTAAGAGTTGTCTACCCTATTTTACTCAAAGATCTTTCTTATGCTTTTTAACCCTTTTAACAGTGTTGTTTCACCATTGTATTTGGTGAACAACCTTGCGTTAGGATGTTAACGGGACGGGCGCAGGTCATCGTTTAGACCATGAAAGCAATAGTGTCAAGTATCTTTGGCAATTTGCTTGAGGGACTATGATCATTTTGCTTAGGCAACAAGATAGCGTCATCGAGGGACTATGATCATTTGATTTGTTTTTGTTTTGCCAAAGTACTTGACATGCAAACATGGCCCATTTTTGAAGGCAACAAGCGGGATTACCCTAGGGGTGCAAGTGTGATTTGTGTATTGATTTTCATGCATTTGTCTTTGTATTAGGTTATCTAGCGGTTGATTTTGAATCTTCGCATACAAACCCTAATTACTATACAGTATATAGAAAGCGATAAATTGCAGGAATTTAAAGTCTAAGCTATTACAAATAAGTATCCGGGAATGGGGGTACAAATATTTACAAATGGGGATGAGTCTTATCAGGATAGTAGTGTCCAAATAATATTTACAACCAAATCGAATCATCATATTCTCGATGTGAAATATAGCAAAGTATAAGAATCAAAGAGAAATAAAAGTATTGTGCAATGCATGTGATTATTTACAAGTGATGAGAAAAATATGTTAACCTAATGCAATATTAAGTATTTTATTTATTTTTGGTTTTTTTGTTAAGTTATATAAAAGTTTTAATTAAAGGGAAATATTTAACCTTAAAAACAAATTAACTATTTATGTATTTTTTTATGTTTTTTTATGTACAAGATCTAATTAAACAAAAGAAAAGGTTTAATAAAAGAAAAAAAATGCTTAAACTTAATAAACCTAAGATTTACATATTTTTGTAAAAGGTAATAAACATTAAAAATATTTTTGTGCAAAAGATTAATTTTTCTACTTAACAAAATTAGTTATGTAAAAAAAGAAATAAGGTGATATAAAAAAAAGAGATTAACTTATGAACATGAGAAAAATAATAAGAAAAGGGAACTAAATGGGCCTTAGAGTTTGTTCTTGGCCCAAAACAAAATTTGAAAGAGAATCAGAGGGGGGTACGTATGCTGAAAGAGGGGTAAGGCGCTGGAAATGAAATGGGCTTGGCAGTTAGTTTCAAAGGACAGGCCCAAATGATGTTTGACAAATTTGTTTAGGGTCTTCATTTGTTGGCTTCAGAGTTAGGGTTACAGTTTTGATGAGCGGCGCCGCTTCTCTTCTTCGTTCTTCATCCTCTTCATCCTTCTTAAGCAAAGCTTCTAAACGAAACCCCTATCCACTTATGGCCACTAGGCTCCACCTCCAACTCCTTCTCCCTCCATGGTCAAGCAAAGCAGCGACAAGAAAAGGTATCGGTTTCCTTTTTTATGTTTTAGGGTTTTCGGATTTCCTCTTGCATGTTATTATTTTCTACATGTTATTGATTTTCTATGTTACATGTGTATTTGTTTCTGTGAAGTGTAAAAAAGGAAGGAGGACAATACCTTTGGAGAGGAGACGGAGGAGGGGACTGGAGGCGTCTTAGGCGGCCGGAGGCGAGGGAGTATGATGCTGAGAGCTTGCTGGAAATCTGGTACTTTGTATCTTGCTTTTGGTTTTATGATGAATGTTGCAATCTGAAAACCCTATATGATTTGCTTTTGCCTCTTCTTTTCCTCTTCTGCTTCCTTGCCTCTGAGATACTTTCTTCTGAGTTGCTTTCTGGCTTGTTGATATTGAAATGTTGATGTTGTTTTGATGACTGTATGCTTGTTTCACTCGATGATGAACTTTTTATTCTGAGAGTTGTTTGCTTATGATTTGAGATGCTTGGATTTGGTTGTGTCTGACCCTGTGATGAATTTGATTCTGAGGGTATTGGCTTTGGGCAGGCTGTTAGGTTGTTTGAAGCTTAGCAGGTAGTTTGGTTTTGGTATATTTTGTTGGATTGAAGGCAGGTTGAATGTTATCAGTTTTGACACTGAGTTGTTCAGGTTTGGAGGGAAAAAAACAGGCTTGAAAGGATTCAGGACTTTGTTGTTTTGGAACAAGCAGGTTAAGGCTAGCTTGAGGCAGGCTGTTTGTTTGTATAATGAGAGGCTTCAAGGCTGGTTTGGATACATATTTGTTTGATTACAGGCTTGAGGATGAACCAGCTGAGGTTTGCTTAGGCTTGAACAGGCTGTTTGTTTGAGATTTATGCAGGTTTTTAGGCTTTGGACACAGGTTTTTAGGCTTTGGACACAGGTTTGTGTTTGACAGGCTGGGGTTTGGCTTGAAGCAAGCTTAGGGTAGTTTAGAGCAGGATTTGAGGCAAGCAGGTTGATATGCAGGTAAACTTGAAGCAGTTTATGCAAGTTGACCTGCTTTTGTGATATATTTTCTATGTGTTGTTCTGCCTCCTCTTTACAGTGTTGATTCTGTTTTTTATATCTCTTAAGCCTTAAGCCTGCAAAATGTAAGCCTCTCTTCTTCCTCTCTTTCTCTCTCCACAGATAAGTATACTATATTACTTAGACTGTACTTTTCTCTGAAAAAGTGTTTGGCTGGGAAATGATGATAATGTACTCTCACAAGCTTGCTTGCATCTTTTGCTTTCCTCTGCATCTTTCTAGATTTTCCGCCTTTTGCTTTTTGTGTACTTGTTGACAGTTTTTGATAGTTTTTGGACAGTTTGGTTGACAACTTAGTTTGGGCAGTTCTGCATTTGTAACTTAGTTTGCCTCTTTGACAAATTAGTTTGCTTTGTTTGATAGTGCAATTCAGTTTAGTTGACATTTTGGACTTTGTAATTGTTTGGCATATTCATTTGTCCATGTGCAGCTTGTTTGAATTTGTGCATTTTTGTATTTGATTAATTTGTGCTTGCAAACATTTAATTTCCCTCTTTGTGAACCAAGAAGAGACATCTTCTTGCGATTTGCAGAGAGGACGAACAAACTGATTCCGGCCAAAACTTTTAATGATGAGTTTTAATTATCTGTCTGCCTTTTTAATTCATCTGTGTTTGACTTTTTTCTTTTTTGCCTTTGCAGATAAAAATCAGTTGAGCAATGGAGAGCAGCAGTAGAAGATGAAGATTTAGGATAGATTTAATTTATTTTTAATCATTGTAATAATATTATTGTAAACAACTGTAAATAAATTTACAGTGTTCAAATAATATTTGTAACAAACAATTAAAAATAAATAAAAATCTTTCTTTGTCAGATATCTCTTTGTTTCACTGTTTATTTATTTATTTAAGTCTCTTGAATTAAAACGACTGGAAATGCATTCCAATTATTTTAACTTAGATAAAATAACTAATTAATAAACACTGTAGTCTTGCAACTTCGCATTAACCAATAATAAACCTGGTGTTCCAATTAAATATAAGCAATGCACAGTTAATCAAACAAACGTCCATATGCCTTTCCTTTTACTAATTAAACCAAACACTGCAAATTTTCAACCAGAAGCCTCAGCTTCTAACCCAGAGGTTCAGGTTTTTTTGAGAAACAAAACTGAAATCTTGAGCAGGCGTCAAAGCAGTGTAACAGCCAATTAAGACACTGTGGATTCAAATTCTTCTGAAAATGTGCGTGCAAACCCTAATTCTTGATTTATTGTCAAAGAAACATCCTCCTGATCAAACCCTGAGCCAAACTCAACCAAATCAATAGAAACCCTAATAATCTGCTTGAACTGATTCAAAATCAAAGGAAACCCTAATTTTGTCTGACTAATGAGAAAAGTCTGTTTGACCGATTCTTAAGCCAATCTGAAAAATCAGGAAAAGCCCGAAGCTGTGATTTCTTGTGAAAAAGGGAGGGAAAATTTTGGGGTACAACAGTTGCCCCTGTTCAATCTTCTTGAACCTGAAGAGTTAGATTGGCAGTTTTGCCGTTTGCGACTCGAGGGTAAAAGGATATTGGACACTAGAGTGCCCAAAAAATTTGCACTCGTCAAAGCGTAGTTTGAGGGAATGGGCTTAAAGATGCCATTTGGAGATGGGCTTAAAGATGCCATCTGGGGATGTGACAGGGGGATGGGCTTAGAGATGCCATCTGGAAATTGCTGGTATGAGGATGGGCTTAGAGATGCCATCTGGAAATGTTTGTTGAACTATATGTCGTTGGTGAGTGGGTGAGTATCAGAAAGGTATCCATGTTTTGGAACATCTCTGAACTGGGGGTCTGAATAAGCAATAGATTGACATCCATGTTTGGAGAATCCGTAAACTGTTTTCAGAAGTCTTGAATCTGAACAAGCGATAGGTTAACATCCGTATCTGGAGAACCCGTAAACTGTTTTCAGAGGTTGCATCTGAACAAGCGATAGATTAACATCCGTATCTGGAGAATTCGTAAACTGTTTTCAGTAGTTGCATCTGAACAAGCGATAGGTTAACATCCGTGTCTGGAGAACCCGTAAACTGTTTTCAGAAGTCTTAAAATTGAATAAGCAATAGAGCAGCATCCATGTTGGGAAGCATCCGTAAACTGTTTTCAAAAGTTGAGTCTGAACAAGCGATAGATTAACATCCGTGTTTGGAGAATCCGTAAACTGTTTTCAGAGGTCTTGGAGATGAATAAGCAATAGATCAGCATCCATGTTGGGAAACGTCCGTAAAATGTTTTCAAAAGTTGAGTATGAACAAGCGATAGATTAACATCCGTGTTTGGAGAATCCGTAAACTGTTTTCAGAGGTCTTGGAGATGAATAAGCAATAGATCAGCATCCATGTTGGGAAGCGTCCGTAAACTGTTTTCAAAAGTTGAGTCTGAACAAGCGATAGATTAACATCCGTGTTTGGAGAATCTATAAACTGTTTTCAGAGGTTGAGTCTGAACAAGCGATAGATTAACATCCGTGTTTGGAGAATCCGTAAACTGTTTTCAGAAATGGAAGAATATGAACAAGCGATAGGTTAACATCCGTGTTTGGAGAACCCGTAAACTATTTTCAAAAGTCTTGAAATTGAATAAGCAATAGATCAGCATCCATGTTGGGAAGCGTTCGTAAACTGTTTTCAAAAGTTGAGTCTGAACAAGCGATAGATTAACATCCGTGTTTGGAGAATCCGTAAACTGTTTTTAGAAATGGAAGAATCTGAACAAGCGATAGGTTAACATTCGTGTCTGGAGAACCCGTAAACTGTTTTCAGAAGTCTTGAAATTGAATAAGCAATAGAGCAGCATCCATGTTGGGAAGCGTCCGTAAACTGTTTTCAAAAGTTGAGTCTGAACAAGCGATAGATTAACATCCGTGTTTGGAGAATCCGTAAACTATTTTCAGAAATGGAGAATCTGAACAAGTGATAGGTTAACATCCGTGTCTGGAGAACCCATAAACTATTTTCAGAAGTCTTGAAATGGAGAAGGAACCGGTGTAGGGTTTCCTGATGATGAGTCCGTGTAAAACTACATCTGAATTGAGAAGGAACCGGTGTAGGGTTTCCTGATGATGAGTCCGTGTAAAACTGCATCTGAATTGAGAAGGAACCGGTGTAGGGTTTCCTGATGATGAGTCCGTGTAAAACTGCATCTGAAATTGAGAAGGAACCGGTGTAGGGTTTCCTGATGATGAGTCCGTGTAGAACTGTATCTTGGATAATTGTTAATGATAGCCTTTTATTCTTATCCTGAAAAGGACAAAATGTTAGCTAAACACAAAGTTATGCTGCATGAAATGTTTATGATATGAATGTAATGAATGCGCATGTAAGTTGATGAGTTGTCTTGCTGAGGATAGATGAATCCTGGATAGTTGGAGATAATAGAATCTTGACTGCTGTCGGGGAAAGTAAATCCTTTACTGCTGCAGGGGATTGTTGGAAATGAGAAGTCCTGGAACCACTGTTGGGGGATCCGGAGCTTGGGTTGTATGCCAATCTACTGGGGATTCCGGTCTTGAGGAGATCTTCATTGGGGAATATATGAATATCCTGTGAGGAACTGAGAATGAGAGTCTTCCTTCTACTTGGGGATTGATAGTTGGAAGTTTTAGCTCCGCTGGGGATTGCAAGAATCTTTTGATTGTTGCAAGTATTAATCTGGGATCTTGAAAAGATTGGTCGGTGAGATAGTTGTCTTGGCTGGTTTCAGGTATTAATCTCTGACCTGAGAAAGAAAGATAGTTTTCCTAACCTTCAATCTCTTCATGTAGATAGCTTTCCTGGCTGGTTTCAGGTATTAATCTACATTCAGTCGTCCACAGATAGTTTTCCTGGCTTGCTACAGGTAATAATCTGGAACTTGGGTTATACGCCACTTTGAGAATGAGAATCTTCATTCTGTTGGGGGAATTAAGAATTATGTGGGGAATAAGTATATTCCAAAAGGGGATGAAGGAATCTTTGACGATTACTACTCCAAAAGGTGATGAAGGAATCTTTGACGACTACTACTCCAAAAAGTGATGAAGGAATCTTTGACGATTACTACTCCAAAAAGTGATGAAGGAATCTTTGACGACTACTACTCCAAAAAGGTGATGAAGGAATCTTTGACGACTACTACTCCAAAAAGTGATGAAGGAATCTTTGACGATTACTACTCCAAAAAGTGATGAAGGAATCTTTGACGACTACTACTCCAAAAAGGTGATGAAGGAATCTTTGACGACTACTACTCCAAAAGGTGATGAAGGAATCTTTGACGACTACTACTCCAAAAGGTGATGAAGGAATCTTTGACGACTACTACTCCAAAAAGTGATGAAGGAATCTTTGACGACTACTACTCCAAAAAGCGATGAAGGAATCTTTGACGATTACTACTCCAAAAGGTGATGAAGGAAATTTTGATGATTACTACTCCAAAAGATGAAGGAATCTTTGATTACTACTCCAAAAGATGAAGGAACCTTTGACGATTACTACTCCAAAAGATGAAGGAATCTTTGACGATTACTACTCCAAAAGATGAAGGAATCTTTTATTACTACTCCAAAAGATGAAGGAATCTTTGATTACTACTCCAAAAGATGAAGGAACCTTATCTGTCGATCAATCTGCATATGTTAAGAATGTTGTTGAAATGTAATTTGTTTTGGAGAATAAATCCTTGACAAATGTTAGGGAAATAAACCCATGAATGCAGGTCTGCTTAGAGAGGTGATGAACTTCTCGAGGACACTTGAATTTCTTTTCAGAAAGATTTCAGAGAGGTTTCATCACTGCCCCTAGTATCAAATGTTTGTGACATTGCCAGGTAACTTGGACTGTTCGTAACCCTTAAGATTGACATTCTAATGCCCCAAGTGATGGTGAGGGAGACTTGCCCTAGGTTAATCTGTAATTGAGAGATTTGTTGAAATCTTGACTGGACTGCCCCAGTTTAACTGAACTTTGAAAGATCTGTTGAAACCTTGACTGGACTGCCCCAGGTTAACTGAACTTTGAAAGATCTGTTGAAACCCTGACTGGACTGCCCCAGGTTAATTGAGCTTTGAAAGATTTTGTTGAAATCTTGACTGGACTGCCCCAGGTTAACTGGATAGTGACATGTCATGCCCCCTTGTTGATAGGAGATTTGTCAATGGAAGTGTCATCCTCTTTGAAGTGATTTTGCTCACTGAGAGGACTTTCGTTCATCGGATATTCGTTGTGTGAATTTATCCGCTGTCAAACAAATAGCCAAATGCAAACAGTGATATTCAAGTAATGCAAAGTTTATGTCTGTCTTGAAGTTTTGAAAAATGCGTTTTTTAGCAGAAAACTTTTTATAAGACAAATTCAACACAAGATTTAGGACAAAGCCTTACAGGAGTCAGGATACCTTTTGTAACAGTATGCTTTCGAACTAACCCATGCTTCAATTAGGACTTTTTAAGGGTTGTAACGTGGCTTGGTTCACAGGTTAAGAAACAAAGGATAAAGGCTCAAAGTATATTTGTACCCACCCACTCTTCGTGATGTTCTTCAATCCTAAACTCAGTTAACTGTGTGTCGCACTTTATTCGAGTTTGGAACGACTTTTGAGTGATGGTTCACCAATTGAATTTATTGGGAAGGCAGTCATTATCTCTTTTTTCTTTTGCAACATTTTTCATGTTGTTGAGGATTTGTAATGACCTCTTTCTTGATTTGTTATCCCTAACTTTTGCCTGACTGTTTCTGTTTTCGAGATTACAGTCAGCGGGATGCCCCAGCTTTCTTAAGCCTCCTTTATAGGTTTTGGCTCAGTAGGCTTTTTCTTTTTTGAGATATAATGACTGCCTATGAGATAAGGAACCATCACTGTCTTTTGATTCTAGAGGAATGCTTTCTTTTGATGTCGTTCGTTGTATTACGAACTGAGAGTTTGCGACTTCAATGCGCACCTTTTTTGGATTAACTGAGAGACTACCCTGCCCTAGGTTTAAATCAAAGGTTTTAATTTGCTTAGAACAGAAAACTCCTACTTCTTTGGCTCGAAGGGGTTGACTAGGGATTATCTTCCTTATAACTCCAGTGTTTGGGATTTGAAAGAAATGCCTGTACATCATCAGCAAGGTCTGTTCAAAAGCATACTATATGAGATTATGGTATTATTTCGTCATCCTCCCTCTAAAGGCTTGTAGCTTTTTATCAAGAGTTAAATGTCATAAAGAAAGTAGAAAGCATAGTTCAAGTGCAATGAAAATGAGTGGATCAAATCAAGACAAACATATGCAATGCATTAATGAAACAAAGTTTGACATTAATAGATAATTGTTTGAATAACAAAGAGATTACAACTTGAAAATTCAAATGAAGCAAAGATGTTCTCAATGATTCGTCAAAGGAGCAGTGATTTTACTAGAGTCTCCGGAGGGTCAAACTTGATCTCCTTGGCATCGATCAAGTCTTGAATCTTGTTCCTCAAAGTCCAACAGTTGTCGGTGTCATGTCCAGGACTGTTAGAATGGTAGGCACATCTCACCCTCGGGTTATACTTGGAAGAGGAAGTATCAGGATTTTGAGGAGGATCCTTTAGCGTGATTAACTTCAACTTCAGCAAATGTTGTAATGCTTGAGACAAAGGCATGTTGATGTCAGTATACTGCCTTTCTTGGTATTTCACCCTACGCCTCTTGCCTCGTCTTTGTTGAATAGGCGTGAAATCAGAGATCAGGATTGCCCTTACATGTCGATCATGACGACTCTTTTGACCATTCACTGCATTGGACTCTTTCTTCCCATTGTGGGGAATTTTCTGAACATCAGAGGGTGTAGCTCCTTGGATCTTCCCACTCTTGATGCCAGCTTCGACCCTTTCGCCGGTCAGTACTAGCTCAGTGAACCCGACTAAGGAGCTTCCGATTAAGTGATTGAAGAAAGGCCCTGTCAAAGTTCCCATGAAGATGTCAATCAATTCTCTGTCAATTAAAGGGGGTTGTACCCTACCAGCTAGATCTCTCCACTTTTGGGCATATCCTTTGAAGCTCTCGTTGGAACCCATGGTCATGTTCTGCAATTGCACGCGAGTTGGTGCAAGATCAGCATTGTACTGATACTGTTTGTAAAAAGCCATAGCTAAATCTTCCCAGGTGCGGATGTGGGAACTCTCCAATTGATAGAACCACTCGAGTTGAGTCCCTACCAGACTTTCTTGGAAGAAATGGATCCAAAGCTTTGGATCAGTTGTGTATGGTTGAATCTTGCGGACATAAGACTTTAGATGTATCTTAGGGCAAGATACTCCATCGTACATGGCCAAGGTAGGGACTTTGAACTTAGGAGGGATGACCAATCCAGAAACTAAACCCATGTCTCCTAAATCCAAGCCAGGTATTTGTTGAACCTCCATAGCATTGAGGCGATCCTCCAACTGTTTGTACTTGTCATCAGCAGGAGGATATTGTTCCTCGGAGTAGTCAGCTTCATCAATCTCCAAATTGTGGTCTTCTTCAAGACTGACCCCCTTGTCTTTGAGAAGGAGACCTTTCAGATCCTCTTGCCCTTTGCCCATAGCCAGAAGCATTTGTTGGAATTGAGCGTTTTGAGCTTGGAGGTCTTTCACCGTTTGTTCCATATCCATCTTACTGAAATAAACAGTAGAAGATAAGGAGACCTGTATGGGAGAAACCTGTTATGCAATGATATGTATGATATATGTATGCAATGTTTTCAAGGATCTCTTGGGGTAAACACAAGAGAATGTTAGAGGTTGAACTTCGATCTTTGATTGGAGAATTTTGCACCGGTGGATGTCTTTCCACGAGAATCAAGCTCACCATGTCAAGTGGGTCATAGCCCCTGATTCAAGTTTTTGCACTTGATCTTTGATGGCATTTGTCTAGAGGAGAAACCTCTTGCCCTTTGGTAGACGTCTGGTTCAACGTGACCCTGCATCAAAAGACCCTCGAGATCCTTGAAATGGTTATTGACAAAATGCTAATGGTATGATGTCATGATGTCATGTACATGTATGAAAAAGCAAGTAAGTGTATATACAGGTAATCATATTCACACAAAGCAAAAAAGTCCTTAGGTTTAGGCTTGCATGGGGTTTGCAGGTAAGTACCCTCTTGAAGTTAGTTGGCTCATCCTGTCCTAAAATAGAAACCGGGTTCTAAGGAGCTCAATATCATTGGATTATTTTCTATGTTCATTGTTTTGGTTTAGCCACTTAACTGGCGACCAAAATATTCCAAGAAAACAATCCTCAATGAGTGTAGTATCGAGTATCTACCAACTTCGGACTGCACCAAAGTCGGTCATCTCACTACCCCTAAAAAGGCTAAGATGGTCAAGTAAGGTTCTAAGAGTTCGTTAGTGCTTCATGACATCACTCAGCGGCCCCGTATTCTCCTTGACTACTCAAGGGCTATCGGTACTCACAAATATGTCACACTAACATAGCTTACTGCTTCAACCATGTCGGTATACCCCGCACAGTTCCCTCACAGTTTTATTGCTATTTACCTAAAAAGGTGCCCCCAAATCCGGGTGTAGGATTTACAACAAACCCAAACAAGGACCCAAAAAGTAAAGCAATCAAAGCAATTAAAGCAAGTATGTAAAGGTGATCTAAACCCTAAGGTAACCCCACTTTTAATTTTGCTCCCCAGCAGAGTCGCCAGTTCTGTGATACGGTGGGAGAACTGACTTGAGGTTTTGCGTTTGTATTCGCACTTGTTCGGTTTAGAAAGAGTCACCACCGAATTTTTATTTATCCTAAAGGAAAGGTTAAAAAGCACAGGAAAAACCTTTGAGATGTTTTCGTGGGTTCGGGGGGTAGATTATGAAAAGGGAAGGTGCTAGCACCCTTTTCATCCATGGTTATCCATGGGCTCTTAGTTACTTGTTTTAGATCACTTGCCTTGCTTTTCAATTGTTTGAAATGGTGCTTTGTGTGTGTGGTTTTGAAAATGTTTTGAAAAAGATGCCTTGTCTAGGCAACCGTTGTAACAATTCTTTACTCGAATGTTTTACAAAGGTGTTTGTCTTTTTGAAAAGATGTTTCAATGTTTTTGAGAGTTTGTTTTGAAAGTTGTGTTGTGGAGTGTGTTTGAAAGTAGGCAAGTGTGTTTTGCAAGTTTGATCAAGTAACTAAGAGTTGTCTACCCCATTTTACTCAAAGATCTTTCTTATGCTTTTTAACCCTTTTAACAGTGTTGTTTCACCATTGTATTTGGTGAACAACCTTGCGTTAGGATGTTAACGGGACGGGCGTGGGTCATCGTTTAGACCATGAAAGCAATAGTGTCAAGTATCTTTGGCAATTTTCTTGAGGGACTATGATCATTTTGCTTAGGCAACAAGATAGCGTCATCGAGGGACTATGATCATTTGATTTGTTTTTGTTTTGCCAAAGTACTTGACATGCAAACATGGCCCATTTTTGAAGGCAACAAGCGGGATTACCCTAGGGGTGCAAGTGTGATTTGTGTATTGATTTTCATGCATTTGTCTTTGTATTAGGTTATCTAGCGGTTGATTTTGAATCTTCGCATACAAACCCTAATTACTATATAGTATATAGAAAGCGATAAATTGCAGGAATTTAAAGTCTAATCTATTACAAATAAGTATCCGGGAATGGGGGTACAAATATTTACAAATGGGGATGAGTCTTATCAGGATAGTAGTGTCCAAATAATATTTACAACCAAATCGAATCATCATATTCTTGATGTGAAATATAGCAAAGTATAAGAATCAAAGAGAAATAAAAGTATTGTGCAATGTATGTGATTATTTACAAGTGATGAGAAAAATATGTTAACCTAATGCAATATTAAGTATTTTATTTATTTTTGGTTTTTTTGTTAAGTTATATAAAAGTTTTAATTAAAGGGAAATATTTAACCTTAAAAACAAATTAACTATTTATGTATTTTTTTATGTTTTTTTATGTACAAGATCTAATTAAACAAAAGAAAAGGTTTAATAAAAGAAAAAAATGCTTAAACTTAATAAACCTAAGATTTACATATTTTTGTAAAAGGTAATAAACATTAAAAATATTTTTGTGCAAAAGATTAATATTTCTACTTAACAAAATTAGTTATGTAAAAAAAGAAATAAGGTGATATAAAAAAAAGAGATTAACTTATGAACATGAGAAAAATAATAAGAAAAGGGAACTAAATGGGCCTTAGAGTTTGTTCTTGGCCCAAAACAAAATTTGAAAGAGAATCAGAGGGGGGGTACGCACGCTGAAAGAGGGGTAAGGCGCTGGAAATGAAATGGGCTTGGCAGTTAGTTTCAAGGGACATGCCCAAATGCTGTTTGACAAATTTGTTTAGGGTCTTCATTTGTTGGCTTCAGAGTTAGGGTTACAGTTTTGATGAGCGGCGCCGCTTCTCTTCTTCGTTCTTCGTCCTCTTCATCCTTCTTAAGCAAAGCTTCTAAACGAAACCCCTCTCCACCTATGGCCACTAGGCGCCACCTCCAACTCCTTCTCCCTCCATGGTCAAGCAAAGCAGCGACAAGAAAAGGTATCGGTTTCCTTTTTTATGTTTTAGGGTTTTCGGATTTCCTCTTGCATGTTATTATTTTCTACATGTTATTGATTTTCTATGTTACATGTGTATTTGTTTCTGTGAAGTGTAAAAAAGGAAGGAGGACAATACCTTTGGAGAGGAGACGGAGGAGGGGACTGGAGGCGTCTTAGGCGGCCGGAGGCGAGGGAGTATGATGCTGAGAGCTTGCTGGAAATCTGGTACTTTGTATCTTGCTTTTGGTTTTATGATGAATGTTGCAATTTGAAAACCCTATATGATTTGCTTCTGCCTCTTCTTTTCCTCTTCTGCTTGCTTGCCTCTGAGATACTTTCTTCTGAGTTGCTTTCTGGCTTGTTGATATTGAAATGTTGATGTTGTTCTGATGATTGTATGCTTGTTTCACTCGATGATGAACTTTTTATTCTGAGAGTTGTTTGCTTATGATTTGAGATGCTTGGATTTGGTTGTGTCTGACCCTATGATGAATTTGATTCTGAGGGTATTGGCTTTGGGCAGGCTGTTAGGTTGTTTGAAGCTTAGCAGGTAGTTTGGTTTTGGTATATTTGTTTGGATTGAAGGCAGGTTGAATGTTATCAGTTTTGACACTGAGTTGTTCAGGTTTGGAGAAAAAAAACAGGCTTGAAAGGATTCAGGACTTTGTTGTTTTGGAACAAGCAGGTTAAGGCTAGCTTGAGGCAGGCTATTTGTTTGTATAATGAGAGGCTTCAAGGCTGGTTTGGATACAGATTTGTTTGATTACAGGCTTGAGGATGAACCAGCTGAGGTTTGCTTAGGCTTGAACAGGCTGTTTGTTTGAGATTTATGCAGGTTTTTAGGCTTTGGACACAGGTTTGTGTTTGACAGGCTGGGGTCTGGCTTGAAGCAAGCTTAGGGTAGTTTAGAGCAGGCTTTGAGGCAAGTAGGTTGATATGCAGGTAAACTTGAAGCAGTTTATGCAAGTTGACCCGCTTTTGTGATATATTTTCTATGTGTTGTTCTGCCTCCTCTTTACAGTGTTGATTCTGTTTTTTTATATCTCTTAAGCCTTAAGCCTGCAAACTGTAAGTCTCTCTTCTTCCTCTCTTTCTCTCTCCACAAATAAGTATATTATATTACTTAGACTGTACTTTTCTCTGAAAAAGTGTTTGGCTGGGAAATGATGATAATGTACTCTCACAAGCTTGCTTGCATCTTTTGCTTTCCTCTGCATCTTTCTAGATTTTCTGCCTTTTGCTTTTTGTGTACTTATTGACAGTTTTTGATAGTTTTTGGACAGTTTGGTTGACAGCTTAGTTTGGGCAGTTCTGCATTTGTGACTTAGTTTGCCTCTTTGAAAAATTGGTTTGCTTTGTTTGATAGTGCAATTCAGTTTAGTTGACATTTTGGACTTTGTAATTGTTTGGCATATTCATTTGTCCATGTGCAGCTTGTTTGAATTTGTGCATTTTTGTATTTGATTAATTCGTGCTTGCAAACATTTAATTTCCCTCTTTGTGAACCAAGAAGAGACATCTTCTTGCGATTTGCAGAGAGGATGAACAAACTGATTCCGGCCAAAACTTTTAATGATGAGTTTTAATTATCTGTCTGCCTTTTTAATTCATCTGTGTTTGACTTCTTTCTTTTTTGTCTTTGCAGATAAAAATCAGTTGAGAAATGGGGAGCAGCAGTAGAAGATGAAGATTTAGGATAGATTTAATTTATTTTTAATCATTGTAATAATATTATTGTAAACAACTGTAAATAAATTTACTGTGTTCAAATAATATTTGTAACAAACAATTAAAAATAAATAAAAATCTTTCTTTGTCAGATATCTCTTTGTTTCACTGTTTATTTATTTATTTAAGTCTCTTGAATTAAAACGACTGGAAATGCATTCCAATTATTTTAACTTAGATAAAATAAATAATTAATAAACACCGTAGTCTTGCAACTTCGCATTAACCAATAATAAACCCGACGTTCCAATTAAACATAAGCAATGCACAGTTAATCAAACAAACGTCCATATGCCTTTCCTTTTACTGATTAAGCCAAACACTGCAAATTTTCAACCAGAAGCCTCAGCTTCTAACCCAGAGGTTCAGGTTTTTTTGAGAAACAAAACTGAAATCTTGAGCAGACGTCAAAGCAGTGTAACAGCCAATTAAGACACTGTGGATTCAAATTCTTCTGAAAATGCGCGTGCAAACCCTAATTCTTGATTTATTGTCAAAGAAACGTCTGCCTGATCAAACCCTGAGCCAAACTCAACCAAATTAATATAAACCCTAATAATCTACTTGAACTGATTCAAAATCAAAGGAAACCCTAATTTTGTCTGACTGATGAGAAAAGTCTGTTTGACCGATTCTTAAGCCAATCTGAAAAATCAGGAAAAGCCCGAAGCTGTGATTTCTTGTGAAAAAGGGAGGGCAAATTTTGGGGTACAACAACTGTAAATGGAGTTACAGTTGGAAATGGAGTTTTGGGATAGCTTGAGTGAGTTGAATGGAAGGTGTTTGATGTGGAAAGGAGCAAAACGCACGAGCAAAATGAGCTATGGCACTCAAGTTGCAGCAACTGCCTTGTTTTTCAAGTTTTTGGTGTTTTGGTGTTCAAGGGTGTTTGAGGGATGATTGGCTCGTGTTTCTGGCTTACAAGGATGTGTAAAACTTGTTTCAAATGTTGGCTTGAGTTAATTTTATCAGATATGTGTGTTATGGACTTTTGGCATAATGACTTGGTTTTGAAGCAAAAAGTGAGAGTTGACAATGCAAGGGTTGTACTGGCTTGTAACCTAGCTATACAAAGTGGTTGAGCTTTGCCTGACATTAGGGAGCCTTGTTTGCAGCAAAGGGCTTGGTGTATGGCTCAAGAAATGAAACTTGACATAAAGCATGCTTTATGTAAATGGAAGTGTTATCTTTATGCCCAAAATGGAATTTGTTCATTGTATAATGCTCCCTTGATCAGAACAATGCCTCTAACCATTGTATTTGCATTCAATTTTTGAGTGTAAATTGGTTTAGAGACCTGTAATCAAGTACAAATCTAGTTTGGTCAGATTTTGCAACTTGTGTGAACATGTATTGGCCATGGTTACAAAGTGAGTTTTTGCCAACTTCAAGCATTCGATTCTCCCTAACCACAAATGTGTTTGAGGAGTTCTTGGATAATTTGGAAAGCTTGCAACATGTAATATAATCCATATTTGAAATTCAACTTGAGACTCCAAGTGGAACTATGTGAAAATGGCCAAGAAGATGGGTCAAAATCCTGCCTAAACTAGGGCAAAATTTCTCTAAGTTAAAAGTTTTAGGGACCTTTGTTCCAAAAATCATAACTTGAGATCCAAGCTTCTTTTGAGAAAACTTTGTGAATAAAAGTTGTAGACTTTGTGGAGGAATACAACTTTCATGTTGTAAGTTTTGTTTGAATCCATTTGCATCTTGGTGAAAATATGGGACAAAGTTAGGAAAAATTAAGAAAATTTCATAACTTAGAAAATTTCTAAGTTATGAAATTTTTCAATTTCAAACCCTAATTTGCAATTTTGGGTTTCTTGATGAACAAGTTTCATAATTTGACACATCTTGATGAAAAATGACCCTTGGCACTTGATTTTGACCAAAAATTCAAAGTTTGACTTTTCAGTATACAGTCAAATTTTGATCAGTTGACTGAAAAATTCATCTGTCAATCCTATGCATTTGAGATCTTTTGAACTTGTTGAATAGGTCAAGATAATGCCATTGAGTCCTTGAGTCCATGGTTGAACTTGTTTTGCCATTGGCTAGGTCAAACAGTCAAAAATTGCCTTTGTACAATCAAAACCCTAAAAATGACCATTTTGCCCTTTTGGTGATCTGATCAAATTTCTTGTGGAGTTGTGATCCAAACTTAATCAATTGGTTCATATGAGATCATAATATTGATGTGGGTCAAAATTCATGAGGTTTGACTGTCAATTGGCCACAGTTGACTTTTTCCTCAATATGGCTGATTTATAGGTCAACTGTCCAATTGACTGGGCAAAAAATTGATTCAAGGCTTGAAACTTGGTATGGGCAAACTTATGAGTCCAACATGAAGTATGAAAGTCACTTTGGGCATTGAAGGTCCAAAAATCCTTGTGCAAACTCAAACCCTAATTTTAGGTCAACAGTGCAAGGAGATGTCTTGAGCAGAGCAAACCCTAGCTTGGTCTTGAGTTCCAAGAGTCTTGTGATGAGAAATGTTGATAAAATGAGAGGGAAAATTTTGGGGTACAACAGTTTCCCCTGTTCAATCTTCTTGGACCTGAAGAGTTAGATTGGCAAGTTTTGCCTTTCGCGACTCAAAGGTAAAAGAGGATTGGACACTAGAGTGCCCGTAAATTTGCACTCGCGAAAATATCATTGTGGGAATGGGCTTAAAGATGCCATTTGGAGATGGTAGAATCTTGCTGGAGATGGGCTTACAGATGCCATCCAAAATGTTTGTTGAACTGCAGTGTTGTAGGTCAGAAGAATGAGCATCAAGATGGTATCCGTGTCTGGAATGCATTTAACTGTATCTGGAGACTGAGTCTGTATGAGCAAAGGAACGGAGTCCGTATTTGGAGCGTATCCGAGCTGTAACTGTTTTTGAATTTTGAATGAATATTAGAATGTCTGCCGTGTCTGGAGTGTATCTATATTGTGAATGGATAACAGAGAAACATCTGTATATGGTGTAACTGTGTGCTGGGGATAAGTTCTGAGTGAGTGGCAGAATGGCAACCGTGTCTGGAGCGTATCTGGACTGTATCTGAAATTGATATTTGTATGAGTAGCAGAATGACTTCCGTGTCTGGAGTGTATCTGGACTGTAACGGGGATCTGAATAAGTGACAGAATGACTTTCGTGGCGACTGCACTAGGGAGAATCAAACTTCTGGTGTAAGGGTCAGAAAGGCATCCGTGTTTGGAGCGTATCTGAACTTGAAGTTGACAGTTGAATATGAATGAGAGATAGAATGGCCACCGTGTCTGGAGCGTATCTAGTCTGTATCGGATTGCTGAAGTCTGAATGAGTAGTAGAATGACCGTCGTGTCTGAGGTGTATCCATACTGTATTTTGACTTGAAATTCTGAGTGAGTAATAGAATGACCACTATGTCTGGGGTGTATCCATACTGTATCTGAATAACTGTTAACGATAGCCTTTTAATCTTATCCTGAAAAGGGTAAAATGTTAGCTAAAACACAAAGTTATGTTGTATTATATGTATGATGCAATGAACTGTGTTTCATTGATGTTTATGATATATGAATGTAATGGACGTGCATGTAAGCTGAGTAGCTGTCCTGCTGAGGAAAATAAATCCTTAATAACTGGAGATAATGAAATCTTTGACTGCTGCGGGAGAAAGTAAATTCCTGGCCAATGCTGAGGGTTCAGAAATCTTTGATTACGGAAGATGAGAAATCCTTGATGACTGCTTGGGGATTAAAGATCTTTGGTTGTTGAGAATAAGAAATCTTGGGACCACTGTTGGGGATTGAAAATCCTTGGTAACTGGTGGGGATTAACAAGAGCTTTGTCAACTTCTGCGGGGAATGAGAATCCTTCATGACTTCCCTAGGAAATAAGGAAAACTCTGAAAATCTCTACTGGGGAGTTAAAACCTAGGAGGCTTTTGCTGGAGAAATGAGACCGAGAATCTTCGATCTGCTGGGAAATAACTATGTGGGGAGAATGTTTACCCGGCCGGTGAAATCAGGAGCCTGGGTTGTACGCCAATCTACTGGGGAAGTTGGGGAAAACTGAATGGTTCCCACTAGGGATTGATAGTTGGAAATTTGACTTCGCTGGGGAAAAAGATTTAGAACATTCTAGCTCTGCTAGGGATATGTATTTCAGGGTCTTTGGGCTCCACTGAGGATCAGGAGTTTGAACTCTGATGAGAACTCTGAAACTTAACTCTGCTGGGGGGTAAAGTTTAGAACACATTGGCTCAGCTGGGGATCTTGAGATTTAACTCCGCTAGGGATGTATACTTCAAGGTTTTGGCTTTGTTGAGGATCTGAATGATGTATTGTAGGGGATTTCTTCTGGAATATCACAAGGATACCTTCCTACATTTTCAACCTATCAGTAATTATCCTTTCTCAATTTCGTTTTATTTGTAAGCAGTGATTATATTCAAATGTATATGCCTATTTAACAAAACTTTGGACGTTTTCAAATAAAACATAAGTGTAAAAAGAAAAGAAAGGCAAGAAAATTTTGCATTGTAAGTATCTTGTATTAACTTTTGTAAATATCTTTGTACAAAGGAGACATACATCCTAGTAAGAGAATGTTGTCGTAAAAATTGAGAAAAAATTTATACAAAAAGAAAGATGGCTATGTGTAACAATTCCATGGGGTTCCCATTCTGCTATAGCCTTCACAACTCTGAGTATCTTGGCCATTCGCTGTTTCGTCTGTCGATCATTAGATTGATCAGAAGCTTGGAGCTTGTTGGTAAAGAGATAGTTCTTAAAGTGATCCAACGAGACAAAGTCATACGCTTTTAATTCCCTAACTTTTGCCTGGACCGCCCTTTCGGATTTTCGATCCACCGGGAAACCCTTTTTTGCCCAAGTCGCCCTTTCGGGTTTTCAACTTGCCGGGTGTACAGATTTTTTTGTTTATCCCTAATTTTTGCCTGAACTGCCCTTTTGGGTTTTCGATTCACCAGGATGCCCATTTTTGCCCAAGTCGCCCTTTCGGGTTTTCAACTTGTCAGGTCATTTATGCGTAGTATCTTTTGACTATGTATGCATTCGCAGGGTGCGGCAAGTCGTCACCGTCCATGGTGGTCAGAATCATTTCCCCACCAGAAAAGATGCTCTTGATCACAAATGGTCCTTCGTAAGTAGGAGTCCACTTTCCCCTGGGATCACTTTGCGGCAAGATGATCCGCTTGATTACAAGATCTCCGACTTGATATACCTGACGCCTGACTTTCTTGTTGAAGGCCTTGATCATACGTTTCTGATACGTCTGACCATGACAAACAGCAGTAAGTCGTTTCTCGTCGATTAAGTTAAGTTGATCAAGCCGGGTTTGAATCCAATAGTCTTCACTTAAACCAGCATCCTTCATAATCCTCAAGGAAGGAATCTGAACTTCCATAGGTAAAACAACTTCCATTCCATATACCAAAGAAAAGGGGGTTGCCTCTGTTGAAGTACGCGTCGTGGTACGATATCCATGCAGAGCAAATGGTAACATCTCATGCCAGTCCTTGTAGGTGACTGTCATCTTTTAAATGATCTTCTTGATATTTTTGTTTGTTGCTTCAACAACACCGTTCATCTTTGGCCGGTAGGGAGATGAATTGTGATGATAATCCTTGAACTGCTCGCACAGAGCGGTGATCATAGTATTGTTCAAATTTGTACCGTAGTCTGTGATGATCCTGTCGGGGATACCATACCGGCATATGAGGTTCTGCTTGATGAAGTGGGCAACCACATTCTTTGTAACAGAGGCGTAGGAAGCTGCTTCGACCCACTTAGTGAAGTAATCAATAGCCACCAGGATGAAGCGATATCCATTGGATGCCGTAGGCTTGATCTCTCCAATCATATTGATGCCCCACATTGCAAATGGCCAAGGAGCCGTTAGAACGTTGAGAGGAACAGGAGGAATATGTACTTTGTCGGAGTAGACTTGGCATTTGTGGCAAGTACGGGAATGTTGATGACAGTCAGCTTCTATGGTAGACCAGTAGTAGCCTTCCCTTAGAATCTTCTTAGCCATCGTATGTCTGCTCAAGTGGGTGCCAAATGTGCCACTATGTATTTCGGTCATGATCAACTCGGCTTCAACCTTGTCCACACAACGAAGTAGAACACAATCATGGTTGCGCTTATAAAGGATGCCATTGCTCAGGAAGAACTTGGCAGCAAATCTCCTTAAAAACTTTTTGTCATTAACGACATCTCCTTCAGGGTATTCTCGAGTCTGGATATACCTTTTGATTTCATGAAACCAGGGTTGTTCCACTACTTCTTCGGTATTAATCTCATGACAGTGCGCAGGTTCGTCCATTCGCTCGATGGTGATTTGGGGAGCCTCGTTATCCCAGTTGAGTTTAAACATGGAAGACATTGTAGCCAGAGCATCTGCTAGCTGATTTTCTTCTCGCAGGAAGTGCTCGAAAGTAATCTGCTCGAAATGAGGCAACAATGTCAAGACATGTTCTTTGTATGGGATAAGATTAGGATGTTTAGTGTCCCACTCTCCTTTTACTTGACTTATAACCAAAGCCGAGTCCCCAAATACGACCAAAGATTTGATTCCCAAGTCTATAGCAGCCTTGAGACCAAAGATGCAAGCTTCATGCTCAGCCATGTTGTTGGTACAGCTAAAGCAAAGTCGGACAGTGAAGAGTGTATGGCAACCTTCCGGAGAAATGAGTACCGCACCGATACTGTTGCCAAGTGCATTTGAAGCACCATCAAAGTACAGGGTCCATCGGGATCCTTGTTCAGGTCCGTCATACGGTCCGTTATCTTCAATGTTGTCCAATGTCAAGATGTCCTCGTCAGGGAAGTCGAATCTCATAGATTAGTAATCTTCGATGGCTTGATGAGCTAGATGGTCAGCTAGTACACTCCCCTTTATAGCTTTTTGGGTAGTTACTGGATATCATACTCAGTCAGGATCATTTGCCATCTAGCGATTCTTCCAGATAAAGCAGGCTTTTCGAAGATATACTTGATCGGATCCATCTTGGAAATCAGCAAAGTGGTATGAGTCAACATATACTGCCTTAGCCGGCGAGCAACCCATACCAAAGCGCAGCAAGTTTTCTCGAGCAGTGAGTAGCGAGTCTCACAGTCGGTAAACTTTTTGCTAAGGTAATAAATGGCATGCTCTTTTCGTCCAGACTCGTCATGTTGGCCCAGTACGCACCCCATTGAGTTATCCAAAACAGTCAGATACATGATTAACGGCCTTCCTTCGACGAGTGGCATCAAGATAGGAGGTTCCAGTAAATACTCCTTGATCTTATCAAAAGCAACTTGACAATCATTGTTCCATTCAACTACCTGGTCTTTCTTCAACGGCTTTAAGATTGGCTCACAGGTAGATGTTAGATGAGAGATGAACCTTGCAATATAGTTTAAGCGTCCCAAGAAACCTCTAACCTCCTTTTCAGTGCGGGTGGAAGGCATTTCTTGTATAGCTTTGACTTTAGCAGGATCAACTTTAATGCCTTTATTGCTGACGATAAATCCCAAAAGTTTACCAGACCTGACTCCAAAAGTGCACTTGCTTGGATTCAGTCTGAGTTTATACTCCTTCAACCTGACAAACAGCTTTTGCAGATGATCAAGGTGTTCTTCTTCTGTCTGTGAACGGGCTATCATGTCGTCTACATAAACTTCAATTTCATGATGTATCATATCATGAAATAAAGCTACCATGGTGCGTTGATAGGTTGCCCCGACATTCTTCAGTCCGAATGGCATCACTTTGTAGCAGAAGGTACCCCATTGCGTGACAAAAGTAGTTTTCTCCATGTCTTCGGGGGCCATTTTGATTTGGTTGTATCCCGAGAATCCATCCATGAAGGAAAATACCTTGTGTTGAGCTGTGTTGTCAACCAAGATGTCAATGTGTGGTAGTGGAAAATCATCTTTGGGGCTAGCCCTGTTTAAGTCCTGATAGTCCACACACATTCTGACTTTCCGTCCTTCTTAGGCACGGGCACAATGTTAGCAACCCATTGTGGATAGGAAGTAGCATCCAGAAAGCCAGTGTTGAATTGCTTCATTACCTCAGCTTTGATCTTCTCAGACATGTCGGGCCTCATTCGGTGGACCTTTTGCTTGATCGGTGGACAGTCTTCTCTTGTAGGGAGACGGTGAACCACGATATCTGTGTCCAATCCCGGCATGTCTTCATAGGACCAGGCAAAGATCTCAACATATTCGTTCAACAACTGCACTAAGCGCTCTTTGACACCTGGTTCCAGGTTGGCACCCACCCTAACCTCTTTCTTGTCTTCCTCTGTTCCCAAGTTGATGGTTTCTAGCAACTCTTCATGAGGCATAATAGCCCTCTCTTCTTGTTGCAAAAGTCTGGCTAACTCTCCTGGAACTTCACAATCTTTGTCAACTTCGTACTCAGCATGATTGACCAAATCTTCAGAGTCACCGAAGGCTAAAGCAGAATAGTCACCCATGGAATCCTGAGTGGATGGGTACCTGCATTTGTGAGTGTGGGTGTGTGTAAGGGATAGCCATCATTAAACAAAACAAAATGCAAAAGGAAAGAAAATGAACACAACAGTTTATAGATGAAAACGTCCAATGATTCATTAAAACATGGCATATGATAATGAAGAAAATCAAGCCCTTACAAACGGACCCATATGCCCCGGATAAGGCATAAGGTGAAAATAGTGTACGAATTGTTTAGTTATTACAGACCAAAATAGGAAATTGTTCAAAGATAAATTACTGGTTGATGAAAGTGATGGGAATAAAGTCCTTTGCTTCCTAGTTGCTTAATCCTCCTTCGATGGTTGGAAAGATCCAATCTTCAAAGTTGTCTTCTTCATCATCATCTTCTAAGGCATTAATTCCATGGTGAGTGATTTTTACGGGTGGTCCTCCAGCCTTGGAGCGACGCATAGCTTTCTGGCCAGCAGCAGTAAAACCTAGTCCGAACTTGTCCGTCTTGTGAGGAAAATCAGGCAGTTGCCCCCACATTGTACTCCTTCCTTCTTTGATTACAGCCTCTGCATCCTTGAGAGATGCCATCCTAGACACAAGCTTGGAAATAATGGGCACATCAGCCATTGTTTTCGCAACTGCGACCTCAAGAGAAACATCCTCAAAATGTTGGAAAGGCGTTTCTATGAATTCGCCATCCAACTCCACATAGCGGAAGGAGTTGAGGTGACTTATCATGTACTCTTCCTCGCTGTGCACCGTTATAATCTCACCCTGAATAGGATACTTTAGAATTTGGTGTAAAGAGGAGGTAATTGCCCCAGCATAGTGGATCCACGGCCTTCCCAATAAGCAAGAATATGAAGGACGGATATCCATCACATAAAAGGTGGAGTTGAAAATTTTTGTGCCCACTTTGATAAGAATGTCCACTTCACCATGAACCATCCTCTTAGAACCGTCGAAGGCTCTAACAATGATGTTACTAGGCTTCAGGGTCAAACCTTCGCAGTCCAGTCTATCCAACGCCTTTTTCGGCAGCACATTCAAGGATGAACCGGTATCAACTAGGACATAGGCAAGTGTGGTTCCCCTGCATTCTACTGATACGTGCAGCGCATCGTTGTGCTTCCTTCCCTTGGGGGTCAAATCAAGATCGAAAAAACCAAGACCATTATCAGCAGTAAGGCTGGCCACGCACTCTTAAAACTGGTCAGCCGAAGTTTCTTGAGGCACGTGTGCTGTCTTTAAAAATTTGATCAAGGCCTTAGCGTGGGCCTCAGAGCAGAGCAGAAGAGCCAACATGGAGATTTTGGAAGGGGTCTGCCCTAGCTGTTCCATGATGTCGTAGTCGCTCTTTTTGATTATCTTTAAGATTTCTTCCATTTCTTTCTGGGTGGTTTCGGGGATTACCACAGTCTGAGCCTTTATCCTGACAGGCGCTTCTAGTATCCCCTTACCCTTATCGGTAGTAGCATCAGAGGGTCTAACTCCAGGTACATCAATTTCTTCAATTATAGGGCCTTGCACAGATGGCTTAACATGCACAAAAGCTTTTGAGGGTCCGAAAACTGCTCGGGGGGGAGCAATTTCCGGAGAGAAAATTCGTCTGCTACGAGTTATCTTGCTTGTTCCCACAATGTTCCCTATATCAGGGGTTTCATCATCAGAATTCTCTTGGACTGATTCAATCTGTTTGATACCATGGTAGAAGATTTCTCCTCCGTATTTCCATGGTATCGTCTTGTTAGATTGGTACGGGACAGGCCCCGGCATGGTGATTTTCAACGGCACAAACTTAGGATCAGGCGTAATCTTGACAGGCCTTTTGCAAGCCTTGGGAAGATTGTCGGAGATGGTTATTATTGCAATGTCATTGGTTGAAGTAACAAAGGTAGCAGGAGTAACAGGAGTGAAGGTATCAGCAGGAGTCTTTTGGAAGAGTATCTCTTGGGTATCCATCAGGCGTTGGATGCCTGATTTCAACAGTGGGCAGTCAGCTCGTATATTTAAACAGAAATAACAGTCTTTTCCACAGCCTGGGAATATCCTGGCTCTCATCAAATTCACTTTAATCACTGGTAACAAACATTGGTAACATGAAGGTCTTCCATGACGGCATGAACATTATGACCGTGCTTGGGCATTGGGGCAGAAATCACATTTGGCTTTTCGGGCGCATCGAATTCTACCTCCTTGGCGTCGATCAGGTCTTGGATTTTGTTCTTAAGAGCCCAACAGTTGTTGGTATCATGCCTTACACTGTCAGAGTGGTAAGCACATTTTGCATTGGAATGGTAATATGGAGAGGAGGTATTAGGGTTCTTTGGCGCTTCCTTCAAATTGGTAAGATTCAGCTTTAGCAAATGAGGGAGTACTCGAGCCGGTGTCATGTTGATTCGGGTGAACTGCCGTTGTGGCCTTTCTACCCTTTGCTGATTAGATCTTGGCTGATTGCTGCGAGGTTGATCATTTGAAGAGTTTTGGATCATCACAGCCCCTACCGTTGGTCAGTGCCCCATTCCTCCTTGGCTTTTCTGAGAATAAACAGCAGAAGCTTCCTTCTTAGCTGGGAAGGTTTTCTTAACAGCGGTGGACGCGGAGGCATCCTTCTGAATCTTGCCACTTTTAATGCCGACCTCGACCCTTTCACCGGTCAAAATTAACTCGGTGAATCCTGCAGAGGAACTCCCGATTAAATGATTGAAGAAAGGGCCAGACAGGGTCCCTAAAAACATGTCAACCAGCTCTCTATCCGAAAATGGTGGCTGCACCCTTCCAGCCAGATCACGCCACTTTTGGGCATATTCTTTAAATCCCTCGTTAGAAGCCATACCTATACTCTATAGTTGAGTATGAGTGGGCGCTAAATCAGCGTTGTATTGGTATTGCCGATAGAAAGCAGCAGCTAAATCTTCCCAGTTATGAACCTCAGACCTCTCAAGTTGATAGAACCAGTCCAATTGTGTGCCTGACAAACTGTCTTGGAAAAAATGGACCCAAAGATCCTTATCAGATGAGTGGGGTTGGATCTTTCGGATGTAGGATCTTAGATGCATCTTTGGACATGACATACTGTCATACTTTGCAAATGTAGGAAGTTTGAACTTGGGAGGAATGACGATCCCAGCGACTAATCCTAGTTCTTCGAAATCTAAACCAGGTACCCTTTGCAACTCCATGGCTGCCAACCGATCCTCAAGATTTTTAAATTTAACATCCTCCGGGGGATATTGCTGTTCGGAGTAATCTTCTTCTCCTTCAACTTCAGATTCATAAGGCATTGCAGCTCCTTTCCCTTTACCAGCCCCTTCATCAGACGTCGAGGGTAATTCGAGAACTTTTCTAGCATTGCTTTCAAACCTTCTTCCCATGATGACTACACCAGGTCTTTTCTTCTTTTTCTCTTTATCTTTCTCCAAAAGTGCTTTAAGGTCCTCTTGACCCTTTTCTAAGGTCATGAGGAGTTGCTGGAATTGAGAATTTTGTGCTTGCAGATCCTTAACCGTCTGCTCCAAATCCATCTTGCTAAAATAAACAGCAGAAAGATAAGGAAACCTGGTGTGAAGATCTGTTTATGCATATGATGAATGATATGTTATTCATGTAATGCATTCAAGGATTCAAAAATTCAAATTTGTTGCAAACAAAAAGAACACACGTCATATTAAGAAGAAATTTGTTAGTACATAAGTGCCCCATGGGCAAAATATTACAAAATTCTTAATGTAAAAAGACATTGCGCATCCTCTTTGGTGCGATGTAAGTGTTGAGAGTTTCCTCCTCGTGAAGTTGGCGGGTAAGCTCCAAAACCTTCTTCTCACTGGCATAAAAGCTAGCTTCAAAAGTATTTCGTTCTTCTTTGAGTTGGATCCAACTCTTTTGTAATTCTTCCAATGATGTTGGCATGTCTGGATGTAGGAGGGTGTATGGAACCTCTCCTTCCATAACAGGCTCTTTGATCACGGGGAGAATGTGAGGATATGGCATCATAAGATTCTGGGCGCGGGTTCGTACCCACTTGAGGTAAGGCTCAAGGGGGATAGAATTCTTGTGCCTCAGTGTCTTACTATCCACTTTGTTGGGCATCCTCCAAGCTCTGATGAATCTTTGTCGAAGTCCTTACGCATCGTTATCGAAGTCAAAAACTAGGTCAGGAATCAACATGTCATGAGGGCCATCCCTCCAAGCATATTTAAACTGTCTTAGGGCTAAACAGGGGTTGTAGGTAATGCCTCCCCTAATGCCAAGTAGAGGGACATTAGGGAATTCCCCATAATGATCAATGATGATGACATTATCTCTGGACCGAGAACACCAATGAACATCAGAATGTGTGAGGGTCATCAACCATTGTGACCACCTTAAACCCTGCTCATTCTTCAAAACTGATTGTGGAAGGTGAGAAATAAACCACCTTGCTAGGAGAGGAGTACAACACATGAGAACACCTCTTTTCCTCATTGTTCGTGTGTAAAATGAGTGTAGGATGTCCCTAAGCAATGTAGGCGCGGGATTTCGAGATATGAAAATCTTGACAACATTCACATCTATAAGCTGATCAGGGTTTGGGAACAAGACCAACCCATAAATGAGAAGTGCTACAATCTCCTGAAAAGCTTGTAGATCTAGAGAATTCCAGCAGTCTTGTGCCTTCTCAAACAGAAACTTTACCAAGAAACCCTTGACACCACTCCTGGTTTCCCAATGACCCTTGATATCAGATGGTTGCAAGTGTAATGCTTGAGCAACATCTTCAGGCTTTGGTTCTTTTTCCGTACTGTTGTAGGGTAGTTGATGAAGAATAAGAATCCTCAGGAGTTGAGAAAATTCCTCCAAAGTAGGTACTAGTTGGTAATCAGGGAATGTGAAACAATGGTGTAGGGGGTCAAAGAACTGGAAGAGAACTTTCACCATGTCTTCTTCAATGTTGGAGTTGACCAAGTTGAGAAGTCTACCATGTCTTTCACTGAAGAGAGAATTCTCTGGAATCTTGGAAGTAAGCTCCTTGAGTTGAGGAGGGATTCTCACAAGGTTGACTTGAATTGTTTTCCTGCGAAGAGATTCCATGACCTATAAAACAAGAACAAAGATGAAGATCTAAACCCTTGAAATGGTTAGTGGATGCATATGATGTTTTATGATGTTCATGATGTATGCACAAGCATATGCACAAGCAAGTCACATAAAACCCTAGTTTCAGGCTTGCATGAGGTTTCATAGGTAAGTACCCTCTTGAAGTTAGTTGGCTCAACCTGTCCTATAAATAGTAATCGGGTTCTAAAGAGCCCAATATCACTGGATTGTTTTCTATGTTCATTGTTTTGGTTTAGCCACTTAACTGGCGACCAAAATATTCCAAGAAAACAACCCTCAATGAGTGTAGCATCGAGTATCTACCAACTTCGGACTGCACCAAAGCCGGTCATCTCACTACTCCTAATAAAAGGCCAAGATGGTCAAGTAAGGTTCTTAAGAGTTCATTAGTGCTTCATGACATCACTCAGCGGCCCTGTATTCTCTTTGATTGACTCAAAGGCTACCGGTACTCACAAATATGTCGCACTAATATAGCTATTGCTTCAACCATGTCGGTATACCCCGCACAGTTTCCACAACGTATTGCTATTTACCTATGAATGTTTCCCAAAACCTGGTAGAGGATTTCAAGCCCAAACAAGAGAACCAAATGTAAAGCAAACAAAGCAGTCAAGATAAGCATACAAAGGTGATCTAAGCCCTAAGGTTACTCCACTTTTAAAGCAATCCCCAATAGAGTCTCCAGTTCTGTGATACGGTGGGAGAATTGACTTGGGATTTTGCGTTTGTGTTCGCAAATGTTTCGGTTTAGCAAGAGTCGCCACCGACTTTTTATTTTATCCTAAGGAAAGGTCAAAAAGCACAGGAAAGACCTTTGAGATTTTTTCTTGGGTTCGGGGAGTAGATTATAGAAAGGGAAGGTATTAGCACCCTTTCTATCCATGGTTATCCATGGGCTCTTAGTTACTTGTTTAGATCACTTGCTTTGATTTTCAATTGTTTGAAATGGTGTTCTTCAATTGTTTGAAATGGTGCTTTGTGTGTGGTTTTGAAAGATGTTTTGAAAAGAGGCCATTATTGTGGCAACCTTTGTAATGATTCTTGTTTGAATGTATACAAAGGTGTTTTTATCTTTTTGAAAGGTTTTCAATGTTTGAAAGTAGGGTTTTGAAATTTGTGTTTGTGAAGTGTGTTTGAAGATAGCAAGGATGTTTTGTAAGCTTTGATCAAGTAACTAAGAGCTATCTACCCTATTTTACTCAAAGATTTTTCTTATGTTTTTAACCCTTTTAACAGTGTTGTTTCACCATTGTATTTGGTGAACAACCTTGTGTTAGGATGTTAAACGGGACAGGCGCGGGTCATCGTATAGACCATGATAGCAATTGTGTCAAGTATTTTTGGCAATTTTCTTGAGGGACTTGATCATTTTTGTTTAGGCAACTCAGATAGCGTCATCGAGGGACTATGATCTTTTGTTTTATTTTTGTTTTTCCAAAGTACTTAACATGCATACCATGGCCCATTTTTGAAGGCAACAGGTGGATTGTAACCCTAGGGGTGCAAGTGTGCATTGTGTTTATTTTTCATGCATTTTTGTCTTTGATTAGGTCAAACTATTTGTTGGTTTTGATTTTGCATACAAACCCTAATTCTCTAATCATGGCATAATTGAAAGCATTAAGTGCGTAAAAATAAATCTAAACTATTACAACTTTGATATAGGGAGGGGGGTACCATTTTGAATAGGGGATTATTTTGCAAGAAATTAAAAACCCTAAATTATTACAACCAAATTGAATTTACAATGCATAACATTTAAATGGGCAATATTATAATAAAAATAATAAATAAATGTTAAATAAAAATGTATTTATGCAAAAAGAGTTTTTTATGTATGTAAAGCATTTTTTAATGTGAAAAAAGGTGTAGATAATTAAAATAAAAAAGACTGATTTTATTTAATTAAGGGGTAAACCCTAATTTTTCTTAAGAAAATAATGTTATATATTATTTATATACAAAAATATATTAATATGTACAAAAAATAAAAATATATTGAAAAAAGGTGTTTTTTAGTATAAAATAACAATAAAAATAAAAATGTACTATTTTTATATTTTTATTCTATGTTTTTAATATATATATATATATATATATATATATATATATATATATATATATATATATATATATATATATATATATATATATATATATATATATATATATATATATATATATATATATATATATATATATATATATATATATATATATATATATATATATATATATATATATATATATATATATATATATATATATATATATATATATATATATATATATATATATATATATATATATATATATATATATATATATATATATATATATATATATATATATATTTTAAGTATATATAAAATAAAATAAAATATTTACAAAATAAAATATATTCAAGAAAATATTTCCAATGTGAATAAAATTAAGAAATAAAAAATAAAAGTATTATTTACATTATTTTAAAATTTAAACAAAATAATATAAAAGTATATAAAATGTTTTAATGCTAGTAATAATTAAAATAAATACCAAATAAATATAAAAAATTATGAAAATATTTTTTAAACATTTTTTGTGTTTGGAAATAAAATAATAAAGAAATGAAATTAAAATGCAAAAATACAAGAAATTGGGCCATAGGGTGTGAAACTGAAAAAGAAGGTGTTAGAAGCAAAAACAAGCCAGCCCAGCCCAAGTCTTCATCTTCTACCTCCAGCACTGTGAAAAACGCGCGTTCTAAGTTCAAACAGCTAACTCCTGTATTTGTGATCTTTTTCCAAAACTCAAAACATGAAACTTGTAGAGCATCAAACCACGATTCTAACCATATAAAAAACTTAATCTAACTCTCAAAGACCAGAGAGAATTTCTCTGGCCCTAATTTCTAACCTAGTTTTTTCAGAAAGTTCATGGATGGAATTCTCTTAGCACGTTTAATATAAATGAAAACTGAGCATATGTATGGTTTCATGGCAATGAGTACTACATCTTTCATTCACAAACCTAAGGCTAAATGTTCCTAAGTAGAGAGATAGAAGTTCATGAAAAAACCTGTTTCAGTTGGATTCGAGTTGGATAATGCAACAACTTTCAGTGAGGCTTGAGGTTCTTTTGAGCTTGCTTGATGTTCCTTGAACCTTCCCCAATGCTTAGTTTGTTTTGAAATGGCCTGAATCAATCTCTAGAAGTCAACCTGCATAAGCTTGAAACAGAAATGGTGAACACTATAAATGGAGTTACAGTTGGAAATGGAGGTTTGGGATAGCTTGAGTGAGTTGAATGGAAGGTGTTTGAAGTGGAAAGGAGCAAAACGCACGAGCAAAATGAGCTATGGCACTCAAGTTGCAGCAACTGCCCTGTTTTGCAAGTTTTTGGTGTTTTGGTGTTCAAGGGTGTTTGAGGGATGATTGGCTCGTGTTTCTGGCTTACAAGGATGTGTAAAACTTGTTTCAAATGTTGGCTTGAGTTGATTTTATCAGATATATGTGTTATGGACTTTTGGCACAATGACTTGGTTTTGAAGCAAAAAGTGAGAGTTGACAATGCAAGGGTTGTACTGGCTTGTAACCTAGCTGCACAAAGTGGTTGAGCTTTGCCTGACATTAGGGAGACTTGTTTGCAGCAAAGGGCTTGGTGTATGGCTCAAGAAATGAAACTTGACATAAAACATGCTTTATGTAAATGGAAGTGTTATCTTTATGCCCAAAATGGAATTTGTTCATTGTATAATGATCCCTTGATCAGAACAATGCCTCTAACCAATGTATTTGCATTCAATTTTTGAGTGTAAATTGGTTTAGAGACCCGTAATCAAGTACAAAGCTAGTTTGGTCAGATTTTGCAACTTGTATGAACATGTATTGGCCATGGTTACAAAGTGAGTTTTTGCCAACTTCAAGCATTCGATTCTCCCTAACCACAAATGTGTTTGAGGAGTTGTACAATTTGGAAAGCTTGCAACATGTAATATAATCCATATTTGAAATGCAACTTGAGACTCCAAGTGCAACTATGTGAAAAATGGCCAAGAAGATGGGTCAAAATCCTGCCTAAACTAGGGCAAAATTTCTCTAAGTTAAAAGTTTTAGGGACCTTTGTTCCAAAAATCATAACTTGAGATCCAAGCTTCTTTTGAGAAAACTTTGTGATTCAAAGTTATATACTTTGTGGAGGACTACAACTTTCATGTTGTAAGTTTTGTTTGAATCCATTTGCATCTTGGTGAAAATATGGGACAAAGTTAGGAAAAATTAAGAAAATTTCATAACTTAGAAAATTTCTAAGTTATGAAAATTTTCAATTTCAAACCCTAATTTGCAATTTTGGGTTTCTTGATGAACAAGTTTCATAATTTGACACATCTTGATGAAAAATGACCCTTGGCACTTGATTTTGACCAAAAAGTCAAAGTTTGACTTTTTAGTATACAGTCAAATTTTGATCAGTTGACTGAAAAATTCATCTGTCAATCCTATGCATTTGAGATCTTTTGAACTTGTTGAATAGGTCAAGATAATGTAATTGAGTCCTTGAGTCCATGGTTGAACTTGTTTTGACATTGGCTAGGTCAAACAATAAAAAATTGCCTTTGTACAGTCAAAACCCTAAAAATGACCATTTTGCCCTTTTGGTGATCTGATCAAATTTCTTGTAGAGTTGTGATCCAAACTTAATCAAATGGTTCATATGAGATCATAATGTTGATGTGGGTCAAAATTCATGAGGTTTGACTGTCAATTGGCCACAGTTGACTTTTTCCTCAATACAGCTGATTTATAGGTCAACTGTCCAATTGATTGGGCAAAAAATTGATTCAAGGCTTGAAACTTGGTATGGGCAAACTTATGAGTCCAACATGAAGTATGAAAGTCACTTTGGGCATTGAAGGTCCAAAAATCCTTGTGCAAACTCAAACCCTAATTTTAGGTCAACAGTGCAAGGAGATGTCTTGAGCAGAGCAAACCCTAGCTTGGTCTTGAGTTCCAAGAGTCTTGTGATGAGAAATGTTGATAAAATGAGAGGGAAAATTTTGGGGTACAACACACATGTTGCCTTATAAAAATGGTCATGTTATGCATGTGGCATATCTTAGTAAAAAGAATCACAAATACAAGATCACAGTCCCTCGATAATGCTACGAATGTTGCCTTACAAATGATCTTAGTCCCTCAAAGAGAAATGCTAAGATATCTCACAACATTGCTATCATGACTATACGATAACCCACGCCCGTCCCTTTACATTCAAAGGTAAGACTTCTTACTAAATCAATGGTAAGATAGCAATATCAAAGGAAAGGAAGAAATGAACTAAGACTTTTGAGTAGGTATATTGTTCCTAGTTGCTTGCTCATTTTCAAATCAAACACTCTTGCTTATTTTCAAAAACTAACACCAACACTTTCAAAACCCTTTCCAAACATGAAATATTTTCAAAAGCTTAACACTTTGTATACGTTCTTACGAACGAGAACCATTACAAAGTTTGCCTAAACGATGGCGTCTTTTTAAAATACTTTCTAAAAAAACCACACAAAGCACATTTTCAAACAAAAGCAAGTGATCTAGCAAGCAACTAAGAGACCATGGATAACTATAGATGAAAAGGGTGATAATACCTTCCCTTTTCATAATCTACCCGCCTAACTCAAATAATCTCAAAGGCCTTTCCTGTTCTTTTCAGCCTTTCCTTTTAGATAAAAGAAAGGTCGGTGATGACTCTTGCTAACCGCAACATTTGCGATAAAACGCAAAACACCCAAGTCATTTCTCCCACCGTATTACAGAACTGGCGACTCTGCTGGGGAATTACTTAAAAGTGGGGTTACCTTAGGGTTATATCACTTTACTTGCTTTCATCGTTTGACTTGCTTTACATTTTTGGGTCTTTGTTTGGGTTATTGTTAAAGATCCTACACCCGAATCTGGGGAACCTTTTTAGGTAAGTAGCAATAAATCATGGAGGCTGTACGAGGTATACCGATATGGATGAAGTAATAGCTACGTTAGCGTGATACTTTGGCTTGTACTAATGTTCCTTGAGTCAGTCAAGGATAACATTAGGCTTCCTTAATGTCATTAAGCGCTAACTGACCTTTAAAACCTTTTAATTGACTCATCCTTGGCCATTAGGAAGTAGTGAGGTAACCGACTTTGGTTTTGACCGAAGATTGTTTGATACTCGATACTACACTCATTGAGATTCGACTCCCGATATTTGTTTGGTGGCAAGTCAGTTGTCTATCGGAACGAAACTTGTGGGAAAGATCAGTGATATTGAGATCTCTTAGAACCGAGTTACTATTTATAGGACAGGTTGAACCAACTAAACTTCAAGAGGGTACTTGCCTACAAACCCCATGCAAGCCTAAACCTAAGGACTTGTCTGCTTTATATGTATATGATTATTTGTATACAATTTGCTTGCTTTGCATAATTATACATAACATCATAACATCATACCATAGCATTTTAAATAACTATTTCAAGGATCTTGAGGGTCTATAATGCACGGTCACATTGAACCATACGTCTATCAAAGGGCACGAGGATTTATTTTCCTCTAACCAAAATGCTGTCAAAGATCAAGTACAACAAACTTGAGTCAAGGGCAATGACCCACTTGACATGGTGAGCTTAATTCTCGTGGAAGGACATCCACCGATACGGAGTTCTCCAATCAAAGCTATTGATCAAGGTTCAACTTCTAACATTTTCTTGTGTTTACCCTGTGAGATCATTGAAAACATGTATCCACATATCATGCATCATATCATGACAGGTCTCTCCCATACAGGTCTCCTTATCTTCTCACTGTTTATTCCAGTAAGATGGATATGGAAAAAATGGTGAAAGATCTCCAAGCTCGAAACGCTCGGTTCCAACAAGTGCTCATGAACTTGGCCAAGGGGCAGGAAGATCTGAAAACACTCTTTACCAAAGAGAGCAAGAAGAAGAAAAAGTCGGTCATCCTCAACGCGAGGAGATGGTCCAAGGGGCATGTCCATATAGTTTAAAAATAAGATACTTCTTCTAAAGACAGTCAAGAAGAGGAAGATGGAAGCATTAGAGCTAACATAGCTACTGATGACGATAAATCGTCTGAGGAGCGGTATCCACCAGCGGATGAAAAGTACAAACAACTTGAAGACAGACTAAAAGTCGTGGAGATCCAAGTTGTGCCTGGCTTGGACTTTGGAGACATGGGTTTAGTTTCCGGAGTGCTCATACCACCAAAATTCAAAATCCCTACCTTTGCCCCGTATGATGGAGTCTCTTGCCCTAAGATGCACTTAAAGTCTTATATCCGTAAGATTCAGCCATACACAACTGATCTGGAGCTTTGGATCCATTTCTTCTAAGAGAGCCTAGTAGGGACTCAACTTGAATGGTTCTACCAATTGGAGGGTTCTCGCATCCACACCTGGGAGGATCTAGTTGCTGCTTTCTACAAGCAGTACCAATACAACACTGATCTTGCACCAACTCGTGTGCAATTGCAGAACATGGCCATGGGTTCTAACAAGAGCTTCAAAAGATACACCCAAAAGTGGAGAGATTTGGTTGGTAGAGTGAAACCCCCTTTAACTGACAAGGAGCTAATTGACATCTTCATGGGAACTTTGATAGGACCTTTCTTTAATCACCTAATCAGAAGTTCCTCAGTCGGGTTCATCGAGATAATACTGATTGGTGAAAGGGTCGAAGCTGGCATCAAAAGTGGAAAGATCCAAGGAGCTACACCTTCTGATGCTCAGAAAAAAACCATACAATGGGAAGAAATAGTCCAATGCTGTGTATGGTCAAAAGAGTCGTCATGACCAACATGTGGGGGCAGTCCTGATCTTTGATTCTGCGTTGCACCGGCAATAGCAAAGGGGAAATAAACGAAGGCCAGACGAGCCCAAAAGACAATTTACCAACATCAACATGCCGTTGTCTCAAGCGCTACAACACTTGTTGAGGATGAACCTGATTACGTTGATAGGACCTCATCCAAACCCCAAAACTTCTTCTCCTAACTACAATCCTAATGCAACGTGTGCTTATCATTCCGGCAGTCCTGGGCATGATACTAATGATTATTTGGAGTTGAAGTACAAGATTCATAATTTGATTGACGCCAAGGAGATCGAGTTTGACCCTCAGAAGACTCCAAACATGATCACTGCTCCTATGCCGAATCATTGAGAGTGTCTTGTTCATTTTGAATATTCAATTGTAATTTCTTTTGTTATTCAAACAAGTATCTATTAATGTCAAACTTTTTTTCATTAATGAATTGCATATGTTTGTCTTGAATTCATCCATTCGTTTTCACTATATTTAAACTATGCTTTTTACTCTCTTTATGACATTCAACTCTTGCTAAAAGTTATAAGCCTTTAGAGGGAGGATGACGAAAACAATGCCATAATCTCATACAGTACGCTTTTGAACAGACCCTGCTGACGATGTACATGCGTTCTTTCAAATCCTAAACACTGGAGTTATAAGGAAGATAATCCCTAATCAACCTCTTCGAGCCAAAGAAGTAGAAGTTTTATTTTTACACAAATTGAAACCTTTAATCAAAACCTGGGACAGGGTAGTCTCTCAGTTAATTCAAATGCGCGTTCAAATCGCAAACTCTCATATCGTAATACAACGAATGACATCAAAAATTTTCCTCTAGAATCAAAAGATAGTGATGGTTCCTTACCAAATAGGCAGTCATTATCTCTCAAAAAGAAAAGCCCACTAAGTCAAAACCTACAAAGGAGACTTAAGAAAAATCGGGGCATTCTGCTGACCGTAATCTTAAAACAAGAACAACTAGGAAAAAATTAGGGATAATAAATCAAAAGAAAAAGGTCACTACAAATCCTCAACAAAATGAAAAATGTTGCAAGAATTGACTGCCTTCCTATAAACTAAACTTGTTTGAACCATCACCAAAATGTCATTTCAGACTCAATAGGAGTTCAAACGCATAATTAGCTGAGTTTAGGACTGAAGAACATCACGAAGAATGGGCGAGTACAAATACACTTTGAGCTTTATCCTTTGTTTCTTAAACTGTGAACCAAACCACGTTACAACCCTTCAAGAGTCCTAATTGAAGCATGAGTTAGTTCGAAAGCATACTGTTACAAAAGGTATCCTGACTCCTGTAAGGCTTTACTCTAAATCCCGAGTTTCAATTATCTTACAAAACTTCTTTACTTGCTAAAACGCATTTTCAAAATTTCAAGACAAGCATAAACTTTGCATTATTTGAATATCATTGTTTGCATATGGCTATTTGTTTGGCAGCGGAAAAATTCACACAACGAATATCCGATGAACGAAAGCTCTCTCAGTGAACAAAATCACTTCAAGTGGGATGACACTTCCAATGATAAATCTCCTATCAACAAGGGGGGAATGACATGTCACTATCCAGCACACCTGGGGCAATCCAGTCAAGATTCTAAGAAATCTCTCAAGAAGTGTTGAATAACCATGGGCAAGTCTCTATCTCCATCACTTGAGGAATTGAACGAAAATCCCAACAAAGAGTTACATACAGTTAATTAGTTCTTGGCAGTGCCACAAACACTTGCTAATAGGGCCAGTGACAAATCTCCCCAAAATTCTTCTCATAAGGTGACTCCTAGCCAGAGTTTAATCTCTGAAAAACTTTTTCCCCAACTGAGACGACCTCAAGAATCCTCGAGGATTTTCCCCAGTGAAGTTGCTGCCTCTCCAACAGACTGATAACCGGGTTTATTTCCCCAACAAACGACATGATTCCCCAGCTTGAGTTCTCCTCTCTGACTACTTCAAATCAGAGGACCACAACTCCTCTTCCCCAGTAGACTACTCTACAATCCCCAACAACTTATTGTGAAGCCTGGACTAGACCAGACATCAGTTCAACTTCGACTCCCCAGTAGAGCAACGGACAACTGAGACTCCTGAACTTTTTTCCCCAAACAGGAATCAACACTCTCTACAGAGTTTTCAACATTCCCCAATGGAGCTCTCCTCAAACAACAAAATAGGAATCCCCAATGGAAACATTCTAAGCAAAGTTTGAAGACACACCTACTCTTCAACGACTGTCCGGGATTTAATGACTCCCCAGAATTTGTCAACGATTTATTTTCCCAGACAAAGATACACTTCAATAACATTTCACATTTCATACATCCTATTTACATACATGATAAGTGCATACGACACAATCTCATTTATTTTAAGAACATCATGACACCATGCATTTCATACATCATGACATTGCATACAACTAACGTTTTACCCTTTTAAGGAAAAGGCCAATCAATAAATGGCTACCATCAACAATTTTCAAGTTCCAGATTAATACATGTAACAAGCAAGGAGAACTATATGTGGACGAGTGATTAGAGATTAATACCTGCAACAAGTCAGTGCAATTATCTACACGACCAGCTGAAGCAACCCTACCCAGGTTCCTTCTATTTCCAATATGAAGTTTTACACTGACTCATCATGAAGTAACCCTACAAAGGTTCCTCCTCATTTCCATATGAATTTTTACACGGACTCATCATAAAGCAACCCTACCCAGGTTCCTTCTCATACATTTCTAGATGAAGTTTTACACGGACTCATCATGAAGCAATCCTACACAGGTTCCTTCTCATTTCCAGATAAAGTTTTACACAGACTCATAGATGAAGTTTTACACAGACTCATCATGAAGCAACCCTACACAGGTTACTCCTCTTTCCTGATGAAGTTTTACACAGACTCATCCTGAAGAAACCCTACCCAAGTTATTTCTCTTAAATTCCAAGATGAAGTTTTACACTGACTCATCATGGAGAAACCCTACACAGGTTCCTTCACTTTCCAAGATGAAGTTTTACACTGAATCATCATGAAGAAACCCTACACAGGTTCCTTCTCTTTCCAAGATGAAGTTTTACACAGACTCATCATGAAGTAACCCGACCCAAGTTCCTTCTCTTTCCAAAATGAAGTTTTACACGGAATTATCACGAAGCAACCTTACACAGGTTCCTTCTCATTCTCAAATGCAGTTTCATATGTGTGATACGGTGGGAGAACTGACTTGAAGGTTTTGCGTTTGATCGCAAATTTTGCAGTTAGCAAGAGTCGCCACCGACTTTTCTTTTATCCAAAAGGAAAGGTGAAAAAGCACAGGAAAGACCTTTGAGATTGTTTCTTGAGTTCGGGGGGTAGATTATGAAAAGGGAAGGTATTAGCACCCTTTTCATCCATGGTTTTCCATGGGCTCTTAGTTACTTGCTAGCTCACGTGCTTTTGTTTGAAAAATGTGCTTTGTGTGGTTTTTTGAAAGTATTTTGTAAAGAGGCTATTGTTTAGGCAATCTTTGTAATGATTCTTGTTTGTAAGAATGTATACAAAGATGTTTGATATTTTAAAAATGTTTTCAATTTTGTAAGATGTTTGAAAGTATAGGTGATTGTTTTGAAAATAGCAAGGATGTTTGTTTGATATTGAGCAAGTAATTAGGAGCATTCTACCTACTCAAAAGTCTTTCTTGTTCATTTTTCTTTTCCTTTGACATTGTTATCTTACCATTGATTTGGTAAGTAACCTTATCTTTGGATGTTAACAGGACGGGCGTGGGTCATCGTATAACCATGATTAGCAATGTTGCAAGGTATCTTAGCATTCTTTTTTAGGGACTAAGATCATTTGAAATGCATCTTATATAGCATCATCAATGGACTATGATCTTGTATTTGCTTGTTTTTGCTAAGATATCTCGCATGCGTAATATGACCATTTTGTATAAGGCAACCAATTGGATTTATCCTAGGAGTGCTTATGTGCAAGTGTATCATTTTCATGCTTGTTTTTGTCTTGAATTAGGGTTTTCTAAGCATTGGTTTTAGTCTTTCCATACAAACCATAATTACTAGCATGTTATATATAAGAGTGGTAAATTATGGAATTTAAAGTTACTACGCTATTACAATATTTGTGAGAGGGGGTATACAAATTCATGAATGAGGATTGCAAGAATTTAAACCTAATTAATCTATTACAACCAAATTGAATTTGTATCAATGTACAATAATTTAAATGAATATAATGTACAAAGAGAATAAATATATGGAAAATATGAAGTAAATTGATATTTGTTTGGATTTTTTAGAGAAAACGGATTTTGTATTAATATAATTAATTAAAAGAAAAATAATTAATGAAAAGTAAGCCCTAATTTGCTAGGAAAAGATTTTTAAGTAAAACCCTAAATCTATTAATTAAAATAAAAGAAATTAAGTTTTATAAGAAAAGTATTTTTTGTTATTTTTGTCTTGAAAATATTCATAGTATTATAAAATATTTTGGCCTTTTTTCAATATTAAAAAATATACATTTTAATAGGTGTGAAAAGAAAAATAAATACTAACATAGTTTTAATTTAATTTACAAGACTAGTTAATAAAAATAAATAATGTATAGTTAAATAAAATATTTTTTTGTGAGAAAAATAAAATAAACTAAGTCAAAACATAAATCTAATTTTTGTATTTTTAATATTAGGATAAATAATTAAGAAAATATAAATGAAATAAATAAAAATAAAGAAAGAAAAATAAATAAACTTCGGTCAGGGGGCGCAAACAGCCTGCAGGGGGTTAGTTAGTAAAAATAAAAACAAACCTGGCCCAAAGAGGCCCAACGCCTGCCAAAAAGACAAATCAAAAAACAAAATGTGAAAAAAAAATGAAAAGGGTACCACTGGGGCTCGAACCCAAGTCCCAAAGGTTACAGGCGCGCGCTTCTACCACTGGGGTGGCTATACATCCGTTAGCATAAGCAAAACAATAAATATACAAGGCAAAACGCTCCCTGGTGACTTCATCTTCAACCTCCAGTCAGACCAACTGTAACTTGCTCATTTCTCATCAAAAATGAAAACTGTGAACATGAAACTTATAGAAAATTTTCTCACGGTTTCAGAAATGTAAAGCATTAAAACTATAGATCAAAGATAAGCATGAATTTTAATGGCCCTATTTTGAACCCTAAAAATATCAGAAATTTCAGTTTCAAAATTCCCTAAGCTCAAGCAAAATTAATGGAAACTATGGGCATGGTTAGCTTCAGGGCAATGATATCTACATGTTTTATTCACAAATAAACTATTGATGATGCCTGTATGAAGAGTTAAATGTTGAGAAAACTTACCTCAAAATTGGTAATCGTGTTTTAAGTTTGAGCTTGTTTCAAGTGATGGTGATGATCAGGTTAGCTTCTTTGAGGTCCCAGGAAGCTAATACAATGATTAGCTTAAACAATGGATGGCTGAAATGGTCTGGAGAAGTCAATATGCAGAGCTGAGTTTTTGAAAATAGAGGATGGTGTTAATGGTGTTACAGTTCTAAAACAGGGTGTGTGATTAACTCTATATGATGTTTAGAAACTTTAGAAACCAAAAGGCCATGAAACACACAAGTAGATTATGAGTTTCAAGTTTTTGGTCAGTTTGTGTAAAAATGGAAATGTGAAGTGTGATTATGAGTTCTAGGTTCTTTCAAGGCTTGAGCATTCGTGTGTTTGTGTCAAATGGTTTGTGTATCTATAAACAAAAGTGTTTGAGTGCATTGGCAAGTCAGAAGTACAAGTTTCTAGCTTTTGGCTAGGTTACTTGATTTTGAAGAAAAGAGGGAAACAAGTGTCAAGGAGAGGTAAAAGTATGGGATGGGTGATTGTAAGTGTTTGAAACATTTCTCATGAGTTATAGGACCTGTTTGATCAGAAGAGAACAAGTGCAAGACTCAAGAACAAGTTTTGTACAAAAAGTCACTTTATCAAAATGGCAATGTAACCTTTCTTCCAAAAATAGATAAAAAGCATGTCCATGCATTGAATGCTTGAATTGAGGCCTCTAAAAGCTGTATAAACCATTAATTATGGAGTGCATAATAAGTTTGAGGCCTTCAAAGTAGTGTTTATGCAGCATGGTTTGAATTTGAATTTTGTTCATCACTAAAATGACTTGTAATAATAGTGACAAAACCCTAACTTCATCTCTTCGATTCTCCCTACTCAAGAATGATCTCAAGGAGTTATTGAACATTTTGGAAATCTTGAAATTTTATCTACAACCCATCTTTGAATTTATTTTGAATATTCCCCTTGGAACTATATGAAAAAGTGTCATGAAGTTAGGTCAAAATCCTGGCCAAATTAGGGCAAAAATTCACTAAGCGTTAGTTTCATGACCACATGTTCATAAAATTATAACTTGAGATCCAAAAATATTTGGAAGGATATGTGTAAAGAAAAGTTGTAGATTTCATGGATATCTACAACTTTCATGTTGGAAGTTTCTCTTGAATCATCTTGCATCATGGTAAAAATTTTGCTCAAAGTTATGAAAAAACATGAAATTTCCAACACTTAGAAAAATTTCTAAGTTTAGAAATTTTGACTTTTCAAAATGAAATCTTGAATTTTTGATTTCTTGATGAATAAGTTTCATATTTTGACATGTTTTGATGAATTTTGATCTTTGGCACTTGAATTTGACTAAAAAGTCAAAGTTTGACTTTTCAGTATACAATTGACTTTTGATCAGTTGACTACAAAATTCACCTGTCAATCCAATGGACTTGCAATGTTTTGAACCATGTAATTAGGTCAAAATGATGCAATTGGACTCTTGATATCATGCCTTAACCCAATTGACCATTTGCTAGGTCAAAAATAAGAAATTGCCCTTTCTCAATCAAAACCCTAATTTTGACCATTTGCCCTTTTAGAGATTTGATCAAATTTCTTGAAGAAATATGGTCTAAACTTGATCAAATGATACATGTGAGTTTAAAATGTTGATGTGGATAAAAAATTATGAAGTTTGACTGTAAACTGGCCATGGTTGACTTTTTCCCCAATATAATTGATTTTTAGGTCAACTGCTTAATTGACTGATCAAAAATGTGATCCAAGGCTTGAAACTTGACATGAGTAATCTTAGGGGTCCATAATGATCCATGAAAGTCATATGGGGCATTGGAAGTCCAAATATCCTTGTGCAAATTCAAACCCTAATTTTGGTCATCAATGTTTAAGGAGGTGTCTTGAGCTGATCAAACCCTAATGCAGTCTTGAGTCAATGGGAGATCTTGTGAGAAAATTATTGATAAGTGAGAGGGAAAATTTTTGGGTACAACAGCTGCCCCTATTCAATCTTCTTAAGCCTGAAGAGTTAAATTGATAAGTTTTGCCATTCGTGACTCGAAGGTGGAAGATGATTGGATATTAGAGTGCCCAGAAATTTGCACTCAGTGATGTGATGGTTGAGGGAATGGGCTTAAAGATGCCATTTTGAGAGGTGATAAAAAGTTGTTGGAGATGGGCTTGTAGATGCCATCCAAAAGTGATTGCTGAATTTGTAATTTGTAAGCCGAAAGAATGAGTATCAGAATGACGTCTGTGTCTGGAGCGTATCTGAACCGCATCTGGAGGCTGATTTTGAATGAGTATTAAAACAGTGTTTGTGTCTGGAGCGTATTTGTACTGTATTTGGAAGTTGAAAACTTAATGAGTATCAGAATGGCATCTGTGTCTGGAGCGTATCTGAACTATATCTGAAAGCTGAGTCTGAATGAGTATCAGAATGGCATCTGTGTCTGAAGCATATCTAAACTGTATCTGAAAGATGAGTCTGAATGAGTATCAGAATGGCGTCCGTGTATGGAGCGTATCTGAACTGTATCTGAAAGCTGAGTCTGAATGAGTATCAGAATGGCGTCCGTGTCTATAGTGTATATGAAATGTATCTGGAAGCTGAGTTTGAATGAGTATCAGAATGGCATCCATGTCTGGAGCATATTTGTATTGTATCTGAAAGTTGAATGAGTGTCAGAATGGCGTCCGTGTCTGGAGCGTATCTGAATCGTATCTGCAAACTTTGAACATTGTTAATGGTAGTTGTTAACCTTATTCTGAAAAGGGTAAAATGTTAGCTAAAATTCAAAGTCATGTTGTATGAAATGCATGGTATGATGTATTCGTGTTATCAATGTTTATGATATATGGATGCGATGTATGCGTATGTGAGCTAATCTGTTGCACTGTTGTTGGATTGGGGAAAATAAGTCCCTGACTGTTGCTGAAGATATGGGGTGTAAGTCTTCACGTTGTGAGGTTGAAGCGTTGATGAATTTCCGTTTAGAGAAATAAATTTTGTTGTAAGGGAAATGTCGTGTACTATTTGTAAAATCCTATTGAGGAATCCGGAGAAATTAAACGACTGCTACTAGGGATTGATAATTGGAAGCTCTGTTCTGCTAGGGATTAAACTGCATACTGCGGGGGGTTTTATGGAAATAACTTAGAGAGATTTCCCTACCTTAAAGCCCTCAGTGATTGTCTTTCTATTTTGTTTATTCGTAAACAATAATTATATTCAAATGCATATATTAAAAAATGAATCATTTGGACGTTTTTGTAAACAAAACACACAAGTAAATAAAAACAGATAATTTTGCACTTTCAAAAGGATATCTTTGTATTGACTTTGAGTAAGCATTTTTGTACAATGAGACAAACATTTTAGTAAGAGAATGTTGTCGTAGAAAAACAAAAATTTTGATACAAAGAAAAGATAGCTATGTGCAAAAATCTCATGGGGTTCCTATTCTGCTATAGCCTTCGTATCTCTGAGCATCTTGTCTATTTGTTGCCTCGTCCAAAGATGATTGAATTGATCAAAACCTCTGAGTTTGTCGATTGAAGCCAAAGGTTATCCGTAAAGTGATCCAAGGGGACATAGTCATACGCTTTAATTCCCTAACTTTTTCCTAGACCGCCCTTTCGGGTTTTCAGTCCACCGGGATACCCTTTTTTGCCCAAGTTGCCCTTTCGGGTTTTCAACTTGCCGGGTGTACAGATTTTTTTTGTTTTATCCCTAATTTTTTCCCGAACCTTTTTGGTTCACCGGAATGCCCTTGTTTTGCCTAGGTGTGTCAACCTAGCGGGTCTCTTATACGTAGTATCTTTTGACTATGTCTGCGTTCGCAGATTGCGGCAGGTCGTCGCCATCCATGGTGGTCAGAATCATTGCTCCACCAGAGAAAATGTTTTTAATTACAAATGGTCCTTTGTGTGTAGGAGTCCATTTTCCCATAGGATCACCTTGCGGCAGTATGATACGCTTGATCACCAGATCTCCAACTTGATACACTTGGCGTCTGACCTTTTTGTTGAAAGCCTTGATCATCTGTTTTTGATACATTTGACCATGGAAAACAGCGGTAAGCCTTTTCTAATCAATCAAGTTTAGTTGATCAAGTCGAGTCTGGATCCAATCTTCTTCATTCAACCCTGCGTCCTTCATAATTCTTAGAGAGCGGATCTGAACCTCAATAGGCAAGACAACCTTCATGACGTATACCAGAGAATAGGGTGTTGCCCCGATTGATGTGCGAGCTATGGTACGATACCCGTGGAGAGCGAACGGTAGCATCTCATGCTAGTCTTTGTATGTGACTGTCGTTTTCTATATGATCTTTTTAATGTTCTTATTTGCGGCTTCGACAACACCATTCATCTTCGGCCGGTAAGGGGAAGAATTGTGATGATGGATCTTGAATTTCTCGTACAAGGCGGTGATCATAGTATTGTTCAGGTTTGTACCATTGTGTGTAATGAGCCTTTCCGGGATACCGTACCGGCAGATGAGATTCTGCTTGATGAACCGGGCTACAACATTCTTGGTCACGGAAGCGAAAGAGGCTGCCTCAACCCACTTTGTAAAATAGTCAATGACCACTAAGATGAAGCGGTGTCCATTGGAGGTTGTTGGCTTGATTTCCCCAGTCATATCAATCCCCCACATAGCAAAGGGCTAAGGAGCCATCAAGACATTCAGAGGAACCGGAGGTACGTGCACCTTGTCAGCATAAATTTGACACTTATGGCAGGCTCGAGAGTGTTGATTGCAATCTTCTTCCATGGTAGACCAGTAATAGCCTGCCAGTAGGATTTTCCTCGCCATCGTGTGCCCACTGGAATGGGTTCCAAAAGTTCCTTCATGTAACTCAGCCATGATCCTTTCAGCTTCAACCTTGTCTACGCATCGAAGTAACACGGAGTCATGGTTGCGTTTGTAAAGAATTCCATTACTAAGGAAAAATTTAGCAGAGAATCTCCTTAAGAACTTCTTATCGTTTACTGAAGCTCCTTTTAGGTATTCTTGGGTTTCTAGATACCTCTTGACTTCGTGAAACCAAGGCTGGTCCACTACTTCTTCAGTATTAATCTCGTGATAATGTGTTGGTTCATCCCTTCGTTCAATGGTGATATGGGGAGCCTCGTTGTCCCATTTAAGTTTAAACATAGATGACATTATGGCTAGTGCGTCTGCTAGCTGATTTTCTTCTCATGCGAAGTGCTCGAAGGTAATCTTCTCAAAATGTGGGAGTAATGTCAAAAACATGTTCTTTGTAAGGGATAAGGTTAGGGTGTTGGTGTCCCATTCCCCTTTGATCTGGCTGATAACCAAAGCTGAATCTCCGAATACATTTAAAGATTTGATCCCTAAGTCTATGGCAGCTTTGAGACTAAAGATGCATGCTTCATATTCCGCCATGTTATTTGTACAATTGAAACAGAGTCTTGCAGTAAAAGGAGTATGAAACCCTTCAGGAGATATGAGTACTGCACCAATACTATTGCCAAGTGCGTTAGATGCCCCATCAAAAACCAGGGTCCATCGGGATCCTTGTTCAGGTTCATCATATGGCCTGAATTCTTCATAGTTGTTTACCATCATGATGTCTTCATCTGGGAATTCGAACTTCATGGACTGGTAATCTTCCACAGCTTGGTGAGAAAGGTGATCAGCTTGTACACTGCCCTTTATTACTTTCTGGGTAGTATATTGTATGTCATATTTCGTCAGGATCATCTTCCATCTCGCTATTCTCCCAGAGAGAGCAGGTTTCTCAAAGATGTATTTTATTGGATCCATTTTAGATATCAACAAGGTAGTATGGGCCAACATATAATGTCTTAGCCGGAGAGCAGCCCATGCCAGAGCCAACAAGTTTTCTTGAGCAGTGAATATCTTGTTCCACAGTTGGTAAACTTTTTGCTCAGGTAATAAATAGCATGCTCTTTTCTGCCAGACTCGTCATGTTACCCTAACACACACCCTATTGAATTTTCCAAAACACTCAGATACATGATCAATGGTCTTCCCTCGACTGGTGGCGTCAACACGAGAGGCTCTTGCAAGTACTCTTTGATCTTGTCAAAAGCAGTTTTGCATTCATTATTCCATTTGACTACTTAATCTTTCTTCAATAATTTGAAGATTGGTTCACAAGTAGCTGTCAGGTGAGAAATGAACCTGGCAATGTAGTTCAAACGTCCCAAGAATCCTCTGACCTCCTTCTCAGTATGAGGAGCAGGCATCTCTTGTATCGCTTTTACCTTAGCAGGATATACTTCAATACCCTTATTGATGACGACAAAACCTAGGAGCTTACCAGACCTTACTCCAAATGTGCATTTATTTGGGTTCAACCTCAGTTTGTACTTCTTTAGTCTCTTAAACAGTTTCTGTAAATGATCAAGATGCTCTTCTTCTGTTTGAGATCTAGCTATCATGTCGTCCATATAGACCTCTATTTCGTGATGTATCATGTCGTGAAATAGAGCTACCATGGCACGCTGATAGGTTGCCCCTGCATTCTTCAGTCTGAATGGCATAACCTTGTAGCAGAATGTGCCCCACTGTGTGAGAAAGGTTGTCTTCTCCATGTCCTCAGGCGCCATTTTGATTTGGTTGTAACCTGAGAAACCTTCCATGAAGGAAAACACTTTGTGTTGTGCCGTATTGTCAACTAGGATGTCAATGTGGGGAAGTGGGAAATCATCCTTAGGGCTTACCCTATTCAAATCTTTGTAGTCCACACACATTTGTACCTTGCCGTCCTTTTTGGGCACAGGAACAACATTGGCAACCCACTGCGGATAGGAGGTGACGGCCAAGAATCCAGTGTTGAATTGCTTCATGACCTCAGCTTTAATCTTCTCTGACATATCTGTTCGCATTCGACAAACTTTTTGTTTTACCGGTGGACATTCCTCTTTTGTAGGTAGACGATGTACCAGAATATATGCATCAAGTCCTGGCATATCTTCATACGACCAGGGAAAGACCTCAACATACTCGTGTAGAAACTGAACCAGACGCGCTTTGACACTTGGTTCTAGATTGGCACCCACCTTGACCTCTCTTTTGTCTTATTCGGTACCTAGGTTAATTGTATCCACGGGTTCCTCGTAGGGCTGAATGGTTCTCTCTTCTTGTTGTAGTAATATGGCAAGTTCTCCTGGTACTTCACAATCTTCCTCACCTTCGTCTTCGGCTTGGTAGATTAGATTTTCAGAGTCACAGAAGCCCATAGCAGAACCGTTAACCATGGGATTCCGAATGGATGTAGACATGTATTGTGAGTGTGAGTGTGTGTAAGAGTATAACTATCTTTGAAAGAAATGAAAATGTAAAAAGAAAAACAATGAGCACAAAGTTTGTATGCAAAAAACGTCCATGATTCATTGATGTTATATGGAAATGAGATAATAACCCTTACAAATGGACCATTGTGCCTCGGGTAAGACACAAGGTTTTAAGAGTCTGAATTGTTTTAATATTACAGATCCAACAAAATGTAAAGATAAATTACTGTGGGATAAAAGTGATCGGGATGAAATTTTTAGCCTCCTAGTTGCTGAGCCCTCCACTGACAGTTGGGAAAATCTAATCCACCAGGTTGTAGTTGTCTTCGTCATCCTCCACCGCATTGACTTCGCGGTTGCTGATCTTCAAGGGTGGTCCTTCGGCATGATCACGGTGTACAGCCTTTTGGGCACCTGAAGTGAAACCCAGGCCAAACTTGTCAGACTTGCATGGGATATCTGGGACTTGTCTCCAAATAATGCACCCACCTTCTTCTATCACTGCCCTTACATCCTTCAAAGATGACATCCTGAGAGGAGGCCTTGTGATCTTGGGAACTTGAGACACAACCTTGGTCACCGCCACATTTTGTGGGACTTCTTCAAAGTGTTGGAATGGAGTTTCGATAAATTCACCATTTAACTCCACATATCTGAAGAAATTGAGATGGCTGATCATATACTCTTCTTCTCTATGAACGGTGATGATCTTCTCTTGAATTGGATATTTCAGCATTTGGTGCAACGTAGAAGTAACAGCGCCAGCATTGTGAATCCATGGTCGGCCTAGCAAGCAGGAATATGAAGGGCGAATATCCATTACATAAAAAGTTGAATCAAATGTTTGGGTTCCAACTTTTATGGGGATATTCACTTCCCCGTGCACCATCCTTTTTGAGTTGTCAAAGGCCCTCACTACTATGTTTCTTGGCTTCAACGTCAATCCCTCACAGTCAAGCCTATCAAGAGCTTTTTTAGGCAATACATTCAGAGACGAACCAGTGTCCACCAAAACATGAGCCAAGGTTGTGCCCCTGCATTCTACTGAGACATGCAATTCCTCATTATGCTTCCTCCCTCTTGGCGTTAAATCAGCATCTGAAAAACCTAAGCCATTATCTGTAGTCAAGCTGGCTACGCAGTCTTGGAACTGATCGGCAGATGTTTCTTAGGGTACATGGGCGGTTTTCAGGAATTTTACCAAGGCCTTTGCATGCGCCTCAGAACATAGTAGTAAAGCCAGCATGGAAATTTTAGATGGAGTTTGCCCCAGTTTCTCAACTACATCGTAGTCTCTTATTTTTATGATCTTTAGAATTTCCTCCATCTCTTTCCGGGAGGTCTCAGGGATAGCCAATGATTGTGCCTTCATCCGGACAGACTCAATTAGAATACTTTTACCTCGAGTCTCGGTTGACTCGGCAGCAGGAATGTCAGTAGGAGTGATAACAGGGGTTGTAACAGCATTGTCAATCAGAGTATTAGTAGAGATGATTGTAGGACTGGAAACAACCTTTGGAGGAGCAACAACAACATGAATGATTACAGGTCCAAAAACTGCTTTTGGGGGAGCAATTTCTAGAGAGAATATCCTTCTACTTCGGGTAATCTTTCTAGTCCCTACAATATTATTGATATCGGATTCAACCTTCTCAGAACTTGAATCTTCGGCAGCTGGCCATTCTTACTTGATACCGTGGTAGTAGACATCCCCTCCATTATTCCATGGTACGGTTTTGTCTAACGAATACGGGATTGGTCCAAGCATTGTAATTATCAAAGGAACTACTTTTGGAACTGATGTAATTCTAACGGGTCTTTTGGTGGAGACCCTGGAAGAATTGTCGGAAATGGTCACAGTGGAAACATCATTATAAGAAACAGTTGGAACAAAAGTCTTTTTAAACAGAATTTCCTTGTTATTTATTAGGCACTGAACGCCTGCTTTTAACAAAGGACAGCTGGTTGGTAAGGACAAACAGGAATAACAACTTTCATCACAGCCTGGGAACACACTGGCATTCAATAAGTTCTTTTTGATAGTTAGGAGTGGGGTCATAAGTTCATCAACTGAAGTAACAAACATATCCTCTTCAATGGCGTTAGCATTATGGCCATGCTTGGGCATAGGGGCAGAAATGACATTGGGCTTTTCTGGCGCATCGAATTCAATCTCTTTGGCTTCAAGGAGGTCTTGTAATTTTTTCTTTAGAGCCCAACAGTTATTAGTGTCATGGTCGGGACTCTCAGAGTGGTATGCACAACGGGCATTAGGATGATAGTGAGGAGAAGTTGTGTTAGGGTTCTTTGGAGCTTCTTTCAAGGTCACTTGATTGGATCTTAACAAATGTGGCAATACTTGAGATAGTGTCATATTAATTTGGGTGAATTGTCTGACTGGTCTTTCCATTCTTGGTTGGTTGTTTCTTTGCTGATCAGGCGTAGGTTTTGGAATCATAATAGCCCCCACCATTGGACGGCGTTCGGCCCTATCTTGATTTCTCTGAGGATATACAACAACCACATCTTTCTTTCCGATGAATGGTTTCCTTGCAACAATAGAGGATGCATATTTTTGAATCTTTCCATTCTTTATCCCGGCTTCTACCCTTTCTCCGGTCAATATCAATTCGGTAAAACCCACCGATGAACTCCCAATCAAATGATTAAAGAAGGGACCAGACAAGGTGCCCAAGAACATGTCTACTTGTTCTCTTTCAGATATGGGAGGTTGAACTCTTCCGGCCAAGTCCCTCCATTTTCGGGCATAGTCCTTGAAGCCTTCACTTGAAACCATGGCCATACTCTGGAGTTGAGTACGGGTAGGCGCAAGATCAGTGTTGTATTGGTATTGTTTGTAAAAGGCTACAGCAAGATCCTCCTAATTATGAACATTGGCTCTTTCTAACTGATAAAACCAATCGAGTTGAGTTCCAGACAGACTGTCTTGGAAGAAGTGTACCCATAAATCTTTGTCAGCGGTATGGGGCTGGATTTTCCTCAAATAGGACCGGAGATGCATTTTGGGGCATGAGACTTCGTCATATTTGGAGAACACAGGTGCTTTGAATTTTGGAGGAATGATAATTCCTGATACTAACCCCAACTCCTCAAAGTCAAAGCCAGGCCCTTTTTGGATTTCCATTGCACTCAACCGCTCTTCTAGATATTTATACTTGTCTTCGGCTGGAGGGTATTGTTCTTCAGAATAGTCTTCCTCTTCCTCTTCCTCTTCTAAGTCTGACTGGACAACTGTTTCTTTGCCTTTCCCATCTTGAATGTCTTTCTCACTGGATGTCGTTGCAAAGTCTAAGGCCTTTCTTGTTTGCCCTTGGAATCTTCTTCCCATGTTTAAAACTTTGGTTATCTTTTTTGTCTTCTTTTTCTTTTGCTCAGCCAACAAGGTCTTCAACTCTTCTTGTCCTTTGGCTAGAGTTAAGAACAATTGTTGAAACTGTGCATTATGAGCTTGGAGGTCCTTCACCGTTTGCTCGATATCCATCTCACTGAAATAAACAGTAGAGAGATAAGGAGACTTGTTGCAAGAAACCTGCTTATGTTATGATGAATGGTAAATGCATATGCAATGATTTCAAGGATTTTAAGGTTCAAATTTGTTTTAGACAAAAAGGAAACACACGTTATATTAATAGATTAAAGCTCGAGTACATTAATGCCTTCTTGGGCAAAATGATATAAAAACTCTAAGATAAAAAGGTAGTACGCATCCTCTTTGGTGCGATGTAGGCATTCAGAGTCTGCTCCTCATGAAGTAGTCTAGTGAGTTCCAAAACCTTCTTTTCACTTGCGTAGAATTGGGCTTCGAAAGTATCTCGCTCCCCTTTGAGTTGTATCCAATTCCTTTGTAGGTCTTAAAGAGAGATGGGCATGTCAGGATGTAGGATAGTGTATGGAACATCTCCTTCCATGACAGGCTCAATGATTATCGGGAGAACGGAGGGTTAAGGCATCATAAGACTCTGAGCACGAGTTCGTACCCATTTGAGGTAAGGCTCAAGAGGGATGTAATTATTGTGCCCCAAAGTCTTGCTATCTACCTTGTTCAACATCCTCCAAGCTCGGATAAATCTCTGGCGAAGACCTTGATCGTCGTTGTCGTAGTCAAATACCAAACCTTGAATTAGCATCTCGTGCGGGCCATCCCTTCGGGCGTAACCAAACTGTCTTAAGGCTAAGCAAGGGTTGTAGGTGATACCTCCCCTAATGCCAAGTAAAGGGACATTAGTAAATTCTCCACAACGGTCGACAATAGTAACATTCTCTATGGATCGGGAGCACCAATGAATGTTTGAGTGTTTGAGTGTCATCAACCTTTGCGACCACCTTGAACCTTGGTTGTTCATTAATACAGATTGGGGAAGATGCGAAATAAACCATCTTACCAAGAGAGGAGTGAAACACATAAGGACACCTCTTTTACTCATTGTGCGAGTGTGATAAGAGTGTAGGATATCCCCTAGCAATGTAGGCACCGGGTTGCGGGATATGAAGATTTTGACGGTGTTCACATCTATGAGTTGGTCAGGATTCGGAAACAAAATCATCCCATAGATGAGGAGAGCCACAATTTCCTCAAAAGCTTATAGGTCCAAAGAATTCCAACAGTTTTGGGCTTTCTCAAACAAGAACTTTGCTAGGAAACCTTTGACACCACTCCTTGTTTCCCAATGAGTTGTGACATCAGATGATTGCAAGTGTAGAGCTTGAGGAATCTCTTCTAGCTTTGGGCCTCTTTTAGTATCATTTAAAAGTAGTTGATTGAGAATGGGAATCCTCAAGAGTCGGGAGAATTCTTCCAAAGTATGCACAAGTTGATAGTCGGGAAATGTGAAGCAATGGTGTAAAGGATCAAAGAACTGAATGAGCACCTTCATCATGTCCTCATCTGTGTTGGAGGTGACCAAGTTGAGTAGGCGACCATGTCTCTCGGTGAATGGAGAGTTTTCAGGAATCCTTGAAGCTAGCTCCTTAAGTTGTGGAGGGATCCTTACAAGGTTGACTTGAATAGTTTTCCTGCGAATAGAATCCATATCCTACAAAAAAAAGACAAAGATGAATCCCAAAATCCTTGAAATGGTTAGTGAATGTGTATGATGTTATGATGTTCATGATGTTATGTACAAGTATGCTTATACAAACAAAGAAAACAAGTCCTTAAGTTTAGGCTTGCATGGAGTTTTATATGTAAGTACCCTCTTGAAGTTTAGTTGGCTCAACTTATCCTAGTAATAGTAACCGGGTTCTAAGGAGCTCGATATCACTGGTGTGTTTCCTTGGTCATTGTTTCAGCACGAGCCTCTTTAATGGCGATCGAAATATCCCAAGAAACCAAACCTTAATGAGTGTATATCGAGTATCTACCAACTTGGGACTGCACCAAAGTTGGTTATCTCACTACATCCTAAAGGCCAAGTTGGTCAAGTAAAGGTTCTAGAAGTTCATTAGTGTTTTATGACATCACTCAGCGGCCCCGTATTCTCTTTGATTAACTCAAAGGCTACCGGTACTTACAAATATGTCGCACTAACGTAGTTATTACTTAGACCATGTCGGTATACCCCGCACAGTTTCCACAATGTATTGCTACTTACCTATAATGTATCCCCAAATTTGGGTAGAGGATTCAAACCCAAACAAAGAACCATAATGTAAATCATACAAATTAAACAATGAAAGCAAGTAAATGTGATCTAACCCTAAGGTAACCCCACTTTTAAAATTTTCCCCAACAGAGTCGCCCGTTCTGTGATACAGTGGGATAACTGACTTGAAGGTTTTGCATTTGATTGCAAATGTTGCGGTTAGCAAGAGTCGTCACCGACTTTTCTTTTATCCAAAAGGAAAGGTGAAAAAGTACAGGAAAGAACTTTGAGATTGTTTCTTGAGTTCAGGGGGTATATTATGAAAAGGGAAGGTATTAGCACCCTTTTCATCCATGGTTTTCCATTGGCTCTTAGTTACTTGCTAGATCACTTGCTTTTGTTTGAAAAATGTGCTTTGTGTGATTTTTTGAAAGTATTTTGTAAAGAGGCCATTGTTTAGGCAATCTTTGTAATGATTCTTGTTTGTAAGAATGTATACAAAGATGTTTGATCTTTTAAAAATGTTTTCAATTTTGTAAGATGTTTGAAAGTATAGGTGATTGTTTTGAAAATAGCAAGGATGTTTGTTTGAGATTGAGCAAGTAATTAGGAGCATTCTACCTACTCAAAAGTCTTTCTTGTTCATTTTTCTTTTCCTTTGACATTTTTATCTTACCATTGATTTGGTAAGTAACCTTATCTTTGGATGTTAACGGGACGGGCGTGGGTAATCGTATAACCATGATTAGTAATGTTGCAAGGTATCTTATCATTCTTTTTTAGGGACTAAGATCATTTGAAAGGCAACTTAGATAGCGTCATCGAGGGACTATGATCTTGTATTTTCTTGTTTTTGCTAAGATACCTCGCATGTGTAATATGACCATTTTGTATAAGGCAACCAAGTGGATTTACCCTAGGAGTGCTTGTGTGCAAGTGTATCATTTTCATGCTTGTTTTTTTTTCTCTTGAATTAGGGTTTTCTAAGCATTGGTTTTAGTCTTTCCATACAAACCTTAATTACTAGCATGTTATATATAAGAGCGGTAAATTGCGGAATTTAAAGTTACTACGCTATTACAACATTTGTGGGAGGGGGTATACAAATTCATGAATGGGGATTGCAAGAATTTAAACCTAATTAATCTATTACAACCAAATTGAATTTGTATCAATGTACAAGAATTTAAATAAATATAATGTACAAAGAGAATAAATATGTGCAAAAATGCAAAATATGAAGTAAATTGATATTTGTTTGGATTTTTTAGAGAAAAGGGATTTTGTATTAATATAATTAATTAAAATAAAAATTATTAATGAAAAGTAAGCCCTAATTTGCTAGGAAAAGATTTTTAAGCAAAACCCTAAATCTATTAATTAAAATAAAAGAAATTAAGTTATATAAGAAAAGTATTTTTTGGTATTTTTGTCTTGAAAATATTCATAGTATTATAAAATATTTTGGCCTTTTTTCAATATTAAAAAATATATATTTTAATAGGTGTGAAAAGAAAAATAAATATTAACATAGTTTTAATTTAATTTACAAGACTAGTTAATAAAAATAAATAATGTATAGTTAAATAAAATATTTTTTTGTGAGAAAAATAAAATAAATTAAGTCAAAACATAAATCTAATTTTTGTATTTTTAATATTAGGAAAAATAATTAAGAAAATATAAATGAAATAAATAAAAATAAAGAAAGAAAAATAAATAAACTTGGGTCAGAGGGCGCAAACAGCCCGCAGGGGGTTAGTTAGTAAAAATGAAAACAAACCAGGCCCAAAGAGGCCCAGCGCCTGCCAAAAAAGACAAATCAGAAAACAAATGAAAAGGGTACCACTGGGGCTCGAACCCAGGTCCCAAAGATTACAAATGTGCGCTTCTACCACAGGGGTTTCTATACATTCATTAACATAAGCAAAACAATAAATATACAAGGCAAAACGCGCCCTAACGACTTCATTTTCAACCTCCAGCCAGACCAATTGTAACTTGCTCATTTCTCATCAAAAATGAAAACTGTAAACATGAAACTTGTAGCAAATTTTCTCACGGTTTTAGAAATGTAAAGAATTAAAACTATAGATCAAAGATAAGCATGAATTTTAATGGCCCTTATCTGAACCCTAAAAATCTCAGAAATTTCAGTTTCAAAATTCTTTAAGCTCAAGCAAAATTAATGGAAACTATGGACATGGTTAGCTTCAGGGCAATGATATCTATATGTTTTATTCACAAATAAACTATTGATGATGCCTGTATGAAGAGTTCGAAGTTGAGAAAACTTACCTCAAAACTGGAAATCGTGTTTTGAGTTTGAGCTTGTTTCAAGTGATGGTGATGATCAAGTTAGCTTCCTTGAGGTCCCATGAAGCTAATACAATGATTAGCTTGAACAATGGATGGCTGAAATGGTCTGGAGAAGTCAGTGTGCAGAGCTGAGTTTTTAAAAATTGAGGATGGTGTTAATGGTGTTACAGTTCTAAAACAGGGTGTGGGATTAACTCTATATGATGTTTAGAAACTTTAGAAACCAAAAGGCCAAGAAACGCACGAGTAGATTATGAGTTTCAAGTTTTTGGTCAGTTTGTGTAAAAATGGAAATGTGAAGTGTGATTCTGAGTTCCAGGTTCTTTCAAGGCTTGAGCATTCGTGTGTTTGTGTCAAATGGTTTGTGTATGTATAAACAAAAGTGTTTGAGTGCATTGGCAAGTCAGAAGTACAAGTTTTTAGCTTTTGGCTAGGTTACTTGATTTTGAAGAAAAGAGGGAAACAAGTTTCAAGGAGAGGTACAAGCATGGGATGGGTGATTGTAAGTGTTTGAAACATTTCTCATGAGTTATAGGACCTGTTTGATCAGAAGAGAAGAAGTGCAAGGCTCAAGAACACGTTTTGTACAAAAAGTCACTTTATCAAAATGACAATGTAACATTTCTTCCAAAAATGGATAAAAAGCATGTCCATGCATTGAATGCTTGAAGTGGGGCCTCTAACAGCTGTGTAAACCATTAATTATGGAGTGCCTAACAAGTTTGAGGCCTGCAAAGTAGTGTTTATGCATCATGGTTTGAATTTGAATTTTGTTCATCACTAAAATGACTTTTAATAAAAGTGATAAAACCTTAACTTCATCTCTTCGAATCTCCCTACTCACGAATGATCTCAAGGAGTTCTTGGAAATTTTGGAAAGCTTGAAATGTGCTATACAACCCATATTTAAATTTCTTTTTAAGATTCCCCTTGGAACTATACTAAAAAGTGTCATGAAGTTAGGTCAAAATTCTGACCAAATTAGGGCAAAATTTCACTAAGCATTTAGTTTCATGACCACATGTTCATAAAATTATAACTTGAGATCCAAGCATTTTAGGAAGGAGTTGTGTAAATTAAAGTTGTATATTTCATCTATATCTACAACTTTCATGTTGGAAGTTTCTCTTGAATCATCTTGCATCATGGTGAAAAGTTTGCTCAAAGTTATGAAAAAACATGAAATTTCCAACACTTAGAAAAATTTCTAAGTTTAGAAATTTTGACTTTTCAAAATGAAATCTTGACTTTTTGATTTCTTGATGAATAAATTTTATATTTTGACATGTTTTTATGAATTGTGATCTTTGGCACTTGAATTTGACCAAAAAGTCAAAGTTTGACTTTTCAGTATACAGTTGACTTTTGATCAATTGACTGCAAAATTCATTTGTCAATCCAATGGACTTGCAATGTTTTGAACCATGTCATTAGGTAAAAATGATTCAATTTGAATATTGATATCATGCCTTAACCCAATTAACCATTTGATAGGTCAAAAATCAGAAATTGCCCTTTCTCGGTCAAAACCCTAATTTTGACCATTTTACCCTTTTGGAGATTTGATCAAATTTCTTGAGGAATTATGGTACAAACTTGATCAAATGATACATATGAGTTTAAAATGTTGACTTGGATAAAAAATTATGAAGTTTGACTTTAAATTGGCCATGGTTGACTTGTTCCCCAATACAATTGATTTTTAGGTCAACTGCTTATTGACTGATAAAAAATGTGATCCAAGGCTTGAAACTTGACATGAGTAATCTTAGGGGTCCATAATGATCCATGAAAGTCATATGGGGCATTGGAAGTCCAAATATCCTTGTGCAAACTCAAACCCTAATTTTGGTCATCAGTGCTTAAGGAGGTGTCTTGAGCTGATCAAACCCTAATGCAGTCTTGAGTCAATGGGAGATCTTGTGAGCAAATTCTTGATAAGTGAGAGGGAAAATTTTGGGGTACAAAAATATGGATTCATCCTGAAGCAGTCCTACCCAAACCTCTCTCTCATGTGTCTCCTAAAGAACATTCCTACACCGGCCCATCACAAATAAAGACCTCCTATAGTCAGATTTATTTCTTACAATTAATGACAGGCAATCAAAGACCTCTACTGGTTCAGTTTAAATCTCTCAATGGTTTATCCTGATTCTTTTTGGTAGACATTTCCTCTGGTTCAGATAAATCGCTCCAAAGATTTATTATGATTTCTTCTCCAGTTGAAGTCAGAATTTAGACTTAGTTTAATTTCTGTCAATAATCACTCTGGATGGCATCTATAAGCCCATCTCCAACAATTATCCATCATTTCTCCAAATGGCATCTTTAAGCCCATTCCCTACACAACCAACCACAACGCCATCAAGTGCAAATTTCTGGGCACTCTAGTGTTCAATCATCTTCCACCTTCAAGTCACGAACGACAGATTTGCCAATCTAACTCTTCAGGCATAAGAAGATTGAACAGGGGCAGCTGTTGTACCCCAAATTTTCCTTCTCAATTCTCAAGGGTTTTCTCACAAAGATTCTCAGGATTTAAGCTTGCACAAGTGCTTTGGGATTTTCCAGTACCAAACTTAAAAGGAAACTATCAAAAAAGGGAGAAAATGGATAAAAATAACATTTTGACAAATTTGGAGAAAATTAGGCCTCCTTCGATTCAACACCCTTCGATTGCTGCTAGCGTGCCTCTTTCATATAGGCATTTGACTTCTTGTTGCAGGCTTCAGTTGTGTCTTCCACTGCCTGCGTGTTTGCTTTGAAATCCCAAGTTTGTTGGCCACAAGTGCCCCCTGCAAGACGAACCTTTCGATTCACCAAGCGTGTTGCCTGCATGCTGTTGGCTCCAAAATTCGACACCCTTGTTTGTTATCAATATGGACCATTAATTATGAGTCAGAAGAGTTTCCTACATAAGAAGGCTTCGACCAGCTGATCATGTCGAAGGCTCATCAAAGAATGACAAGATACTTGGAGAAATTCTTTTAAGTGGGAATCTTGTTGTCTTCGACGTCGAAGGAACCTCTCGACAAAGGTACCTGACGCCCAAGGTCGAACGGTTTGAGATTTGTACTGTTGGAGGGAAAACGGTTCCCAACAGTTACCAAGTGCAACGTGCCGAGAACAGAAGCGTCGAAAGCTGTGAGTGTGCCATGTGGCGTCATCTCGAAGCAGCGTAACTGCCCAGCGGTTACTTAGGATTTGTTTTAGTATAAATACTAGTTGTTCACGTAGTTTTCGCGCGTGTTCATCGTTTTATACAAGTCACTCATTTAGATTCAAGTACCCAGCGTGAGCGAAAGAATCATTGAGAATGTATATGTGAAACACCATTTAAATTAATCAAAGTCTTTTATATTCAAGCAATTTATCGCTTTTCATTTACTTATCTTCGTCGAAGGCTTTTACTTAACGCTTTTATTTATTCTATCAAGCTTGTTTTCATGCAATTTACTTAAAAGTGTCTTTACTTTACTGACATTAATCACCATTAGGATTAGTCAAACTCCAGAAAATCAACCATGTCTTAGGATCAATCTGATTGATCCTGCTAGTCACCAAATAAGTAACCTTTTGGAAGATCAGCGGTTGTTTACCAATTTCCACGATAAACAAATTGGCACACCCGGTGGGACCTTGTGTTGATTTTTGCGATTAACCATTTTATATAAAATATCCTCCTTTTTCGAGAGTATTGCATGTTATTGAGAAGTGGTAGAATATACACCAACGAAACCAATACTAGGAGAAGAAGTGAAGAGATGGCGAATACGCCAAACAGTGGTGAAATCCCACAAACAAACGTGGGAGCAACGGTTATCCCAACTGTAAGTGAAGTAGTGACCGCTGGTTCAACACCAGCAGTAACGGTTACACAAACGGGGCCATTACCTCCATTTACTGGCCCCAGAATGCCTCTGGGAACTCCCCCACCAAGGGGAAACCAAGGAACTAGGCCATATGTTCCCCCAGGTTTTTCGACAGTCGGTTTAAATCGAGAACCACTCTATGGCATGCCAACTTCTGAATTGGCTAGCCTGACGAATGCTGCATCCACTTTTTCAGACCCTTTAGTGAGCGCCTCTTCGCCACTCCAAGGCTCTGGGGTTGGTATGGCGAACAGGGGTAGGACCCAACTCTTAGGAGGAACGTCCCAAGTAATGCATGGCCTTACAAATGCCTCGACAACAGTCTTGAGGCAGCAAATGGACGAAAGCAACCACGATATGGTTCAAATGTTGGCACAAACTTTAAGCAGTGTTAAATCCTCTAATACAAAATACCACCCAGTCAAATCAGCAAATGACAGCGCAAATGGCGCGTCTGGCTGACTTTTTTGGGGTACCGCAACCTATTCGACAGCCCCAAAGGGCACAGATAAGGGGAAACCAAGGTATACTTCTAGAGGAAGAAACCACTATTAATCAAGTCCAGCAGTCTGTCGAAGAAAACCTTAGGGTACGAATGGAACAACCCGGGGTCGAAGAGCCTAGAGTCATAGCCCCGGAAGTAAGGATGGTTAATAGAAACCAAAACGCTGACGAAGTAGTTCAGCAGATCCAATACCAGAATATTGGTTTAGAAAATAACTTGACAGCCATGATTGAAAGAATCATGATGCAAAATGGGATGAATACGGGCTTTCGTAGGCCCAACTTTACATCCCCGCTGTCAGAATATGTGTTACAAATAAACTTGCCTCCTAGATGCAAAGTCCCTAAGTTCACTAAATTTTCAGGGGACACGACAGAATCCACTGTCGAACATGTGGCAAGATACTTGATCGAAGCAGGAGAGATTTCAAACAATGAGAACCTGAGGATTAAGTATCTCCCAAGTTCCCTAACAAAGAATGCATTTACTTGGTTCACAACTCTTCCCCCCAATTCGATCCACCATTGGACCCAGTTGGAGAGATTGTTCCATGAGCAATTCTACATGGGACAAACCAAGATAAGCCTGAAAGAGTTGGCCAGTGTAAAGAGGCGATTCACTGAACCTATAGACGAATATCTAAATAGGTTTAGGTTGCTCAAGGCAAGATGCTTTACGCAAGTGCCAGAACATGAGTTAGTCGAAATAGCCGCAGGAGGTCTAGATTACTCCATTAGGAAGAAATTAGACACTCAATACCTGAGAGACATGGCCCAATTGGCCGATAGGGTTCGACAGGTAGAACGCCTTAAAGCTGAAAAAGCCAGGGCGACAAAGACTCATAAAAGAGAAAGGATAGCGTATGTCGAAATGGACGATGAAGATCCAGAAACATTCGACGAACCTATAACCGTCGAAGAAAGTGAGGTAGATTTAGCTGAGTTAAAACAAGGGCCACCATACTCTTGCAAACTACTAGTCCCCTCAAATGGAAAAAACCCCACTGGTCCTGAAAGGGCCAGTGATAGGTTCCCTAAAAAGACTTACATTTTTGATATTACAAAATGTGATGAAATTTTTGACTTACTTGTAAAAGATGGCCAAATGATAATACCCCCAGGGGTAAAAGTGCCTCCTCTTGATCAAAGAAAGAAAATAGGCTTTTGTAAATATTATAATTTTCTGGGCCATAAAACATCTCAATGTTTTCTTTTCATGGATCTCGTACAAAATGCTATCGAAGAAGGGAGGTTGGAGTTCGCTGATAAGACCCCCATGACTATGAATTCTAATCCTTTGCAGGCTGAAGCCCACTATGCTGAACCTCCAGAGGTGAATGTGATCGAGGCTTCCAGGAGTCAGGTGAAAAGGCCAGGAATAACTATGGTCGAGGTCACCAAAGATCATATCAACATGCCAATCTTTGGCAGTTTTTCTGGGAATCTTTCTAGAAAGACAATCGAAGCAGTCAAAAAAGCTGCTGAAGGCCCAAACCTGGAGACAGGTGGAGCCTCAAAATATGGAGCTAAACCCATTTCCTACTTAGCTGCAGCGCAAGGCCAGACAGAAGACCTGTAGGCCCAAATGAAGCAGATGACTCTTGCTACTAAAGACAGCATGAATGTCAATATGGTCGAAATCTCTCAATCGAAAGTTTCAGAGGAGGCCATGAGGCAAGAGCAAGCAAACAGAACGACTTTCCCTCGAGAAAACGAAAATCTGGCAGATTTCTTGCAACGATGCCAGAAGAAGAAGTCAGAAGTAATGATGTGTCCTCGATGCAACTCTATTTTTGACAAGAAAGTTGCTGAACACATCGAAGGTGTGAGAGCAGCAAATAAAAGAAGGGAAGGTGTTGATGTTCGACATGACCCCAGAAGAACCTACCAAAAGGGTTCAAATCAAGAAAAGAGGCCACTAACTTTTAGGCCTCCAACCAATGTGCCAGTTGATACGTGGCTCAAAACATCGAGTCGAAAGAGACCGAGCAAAGAAAGGTGGCATTCCTTCGAAGTGCCAAGAGGTTCATCTTTGACACTCAAGAAAGAACCTCATGTTGCTGCCTCCAAAGTGACCCAAGTATCAAGTAACTACAAGGGAAAGAATCCAATGTCTCGATCCCAATGGAGAAGATACCAAAGGCGGCGCAAGGCTGAGAGGGAAGCTGTCAACGAACCAAAGCCAGAGTCAAGTTCAAATGTCCCACAGCGGAAGCAAATAAAGCCTTTGGAGAGGGAACCAGTGACCAATAGACTGGTATGGCCTAACCAAGGCAAAGTTGGTGACAAAGATGGATCTGAGTCTGATGACACCGTAGATATCATGGTGAATATAGTCTCAGTTCTGCCAAGAGAGTTCAACCGCCAGATGGAGGTCGAATCGAACGACTGGGAAGTCGAACGGGAAATGGCCAAGCATAGGCCAGTGTGCTACTTCGTCATGGATAATGGCTGTACTGAAGAGCAAAATGGTTTTTTCGAACCACCTACTGAGGTGATGAAAAGTCACCTAAAGCCTTTGTTCATAAGGGCAAAACTCGAAGAAGCCACTGTAAACAAGATCTTGGTGGACTGTGGGGCAACCATCAACATAATCCCCCACTTCATGTTAAGAAAAATAGGCAAGAGTGATGAAAACATTAAGCCTCATAACATGGTCCTGTCGAATTACGAAGGCGGAATAAGGACCACTATGGGTGTGATCCAACTAGACCTCAAAGTAGGATCCATCCTTCGACCAACTATGTTTATGGTCATATCGGCTAAACCAAATTATAATCTATTGTTGGGCCGAGAATGGATACATGGTGTTGGAGTAGTACCATCATTAATGCACCAAAGGTTAATATTATGGCGTCCTGATGGAATTGTCGACAATATAGAAGTAGATCAGAGCTACTACTTGGGCGAAGTAAATCACCTAGGGAGAGCTGACTTCGACAAAAATTTAGCTCACATTGGGCCATGCCCGGCACCTGACTTCGACATGGCGCCAACGCCAAATGCTTTTTGTTCCTTGTACCTGCACCCTGATCACGGGTTTCAATGGGACAAAGAAGACTTGTCCCACATTGATTTCAGTGGGCTAACTGACATCCAGCCAACTGGTTGGGGAAGTGAATTCAGTGATAATGACTGAGTCACAATCACTACATCGAATTTCGGCTTACGTGGCCGAAACAAGGATGATAGCGGCTCTCGAAGCCGAAGTAAAATATATGGCTACTCAGGCCAGCGACCAAGAGCTACCTTCTGCAGGTCCTGGAAAAGATTTCGACCCAGAACCGCCAGATATAGGCCCTGGAAAAGATTTCGATCCAGAACCTCCTGATATCATGATAGAAGGAATGCAAGATCAAAGGCTCGACGCCATCTATGACGATGAGCCTTTGGGATTCGAAAAGGATCCCCTGGCGAACAACATCAAAATTTTAGCACAGGATCCTTTAGAAGAAATCAACTTGGGCGAAGGGTTAGAGAAAAGGCCAACTTACATCAGCGCCAAAATAGACCCAGAGCTCAGGGTTGAAGTGATCCAGTTACTAAAGGAGTTCAAGGACTGCTTTGCATGGGATTACGACGAGATGCCTGGTCTCGACAGAGGATTGGTAGAACTTCAGTTGCCAATCAAACCTGGAAAAAAGCCAGTCAAGCAAAGTCCAAGACGCTTCGCTCCAGAAATACTGTCGAAGATCAAAACGTAAGTCGAAAGACTGCTGAATTGCAAATTCATACGACCTACGAGATATGTCGAATGGATTGCAAACATTGTGTCAGTAATTAAGAAAAATGGTACGTTGAGGGTATGCATAGATTTCAGAGATTTGAATGCTGCAACACCCAAAGATGAATATCCTATGCCGGCGGCGGAAATGCTAGTCGATTATGCCGCTGGCCATGAGTACCTGAGCATGCTCGATGGTTACTCAGGATACAATCAAATTTTCATTGCTGAAGAAGATGTGTCAAAAACAGCTTTTCGATGCCCCGGGGCTTTAGGCACTTACGAATGGGTAGTGATGCCTTTTGGCCTAAAAAACGCTGGGGCAACATATCAACGAGCGATGAACTCTATCTTCCATGATTTTATTAACACTTTTATGCAAGTATATATTGATGATATTGTTGTAAAATCTGTTTCCAGGAAGAGCCATATAGACCACCTTCGACAATCATTTGAAAGAATGAGAGAACATGGTCTAAAGATGAACCCTTTGAAGTGTGAGTTCTGTGTAAAAGCTGGAGATTTCTTGGGCTTCGTCGTCCACAAGAAAGGAATCGAAATTAACCAGAACAAGACAAAGGCAATCTTGGAAGCGAAAGCGCCAACAAACAAGAAGGAACTGCAATCTCTGTTGGGCAAGATAAATTTCTTAAGGAGATTTATATCTAACCTAAGTGGAAAAGCTCAAGCCTTCTCACCCTTACTTCGATTGAATAAGGAAGGATTCGAGTGGGGGCAAGAGCAACAGAAAGCCTTCGACAAGATCAAAGGGTACCTCACCAAGCCGCCTATTCTGGTGCCTCCTCGTAGCAACAGGAGTATGAGATTGTACATAGTTGCATCCGACAAAATTTTGGGAAGCATGTTAGCCCAGGAAGATGAAAATGGAGTTGAAAGACCCATTTACTATCTTAGCATAGTTTTGAACGATGCAGAAACTAGATATAGCGAAGTTGAAAAATTATGTCTATGTCTTTATTTCTCTTGTACAAAGCTCAAACAATATATAAAACCAGTTGATGTGTATGTTTCGTCTCATTTTGATGTTTTCAAATACATGTTGTTGAAACCCATTTTGCACAGCCGAATTGGCAAGTGGGCGCTAGCATTAACTGAGTATTCATTTACCTTTATGCCTCTCAAGGCAATAAAAGGGCAAGTGGTAGCAGACTTTATAGTCGACCACTCAATTCAGGTTGAAAATATAAATTACATGGAGATAGAGCCCTGGAAATTCTACTTCGATGGATCCAGCCATAAAGATGGAACAGGGGTAGGGGTCTTAATTATTTCTCCAGAAAAAATTCCAACAACATTCAAGTACAAGATAGAAGGTACTTGTTCGAACAATGAGGCTGAGTATGAAGCTCTAATTACTGGCCTTGAGATATTGTTGGAATTGGGGGCAACTCGAGTCAAAATAATGGGAGATTCAGAGTTAGTCATTAAGCAAGTCACAAAAGAGTATAAATGCATAAGAGAAAATCTTATTATGTACTTTGTGATAGCGAATCGTTTATTGAAAAAATTAGAAGTGGTTAACATTCAACACATACCTAGATTGGAAAACCAAGTAGCCAATGATTTGGCACAAATTGCATCTGGGTACAAAATTTCAAAAACGAGATTACAAAGAGCAATCGAAGTTCGAGAAAAAATAAAAGCAACCAGCATGTCTCCAACAGATTTGGAATCGACAAGACTAGGGTATGCTGATCAAAGGAACTTTGAAATTTCGTTCATAGACAATTTGTCATAGCAAGATTGGAGGAAACCCATTGTAGATTATCTACAAAATCTAGCAGCTTTGACATAACGAAAAATAAAATATAGGGCGTTGAGTTACGTACTCATGGGTAATGAGTTATTCAAAAAGACGCCTGAAGGGGTATTGCTAAAGTGCTTAAGCGAAACTGAAGCATACATAGCCCTTTCGACTATGCACGTTGGAGCATGTGGGGCTCACCAAGTAGGCCATAAGATGAAATGGTTATTATTTCGACAAGGACTATACTGGCCCACTATCTTGAAAGATTGCGTTGAGTTCGCGAAGGGTTGCCAGGAATGTCAAGTCCATACGGGCATCCAACATGTACCAGCAAGCGAACTTCACTCAATAGTGAAACCTTGGCCTTTTAGAGGATGGGCGTTGGATCTTACTGGAGAGATTCGACCAGCATCATCAAAGAGCCAGAAGTATATACTGGTAGGCATTGATTATTTCACTAAATGGATCGAAGCTATCCCTTTAGTCAATGCAGACCAAGAAAATGTCATTGAATTTATTCAAAAGAACATTATATACAGATTTGGAATCCCTGAGACTATAACAACTGATCGAGGGTCTGTGTTTACTGGTTGAAAGATGCAGGAATTCGCTCAAGAAACAGGCTTTAGACTCCTAACATCAACACCTTATTATGCACAGGCAAATGGTCAAGTCGAGGCAGCGAATAAAATAGTGATTGGCCTGATAAAAAAGCATGTAGGAAAGAAGCCAAAAAATTGGCATAAGACGTTAGACCAAATCTTGTGGGCTTGTCGAACGTCCCCAAAAGAAGCCACAGGTATAACACCATATCGGCTAACTTTCGGTCATGACGCAGTACTGCCAGCAGAAATTTGTCTTCAATCAGCGAGGGTTCAGAGACATCAAGATATTCCCTCTGAGGTTTATTGGGATATGATGTTAAACGAACTAGTAGATTTAGACGAGGAAAGACTACGAGCTTTCGACCTACTGAGAATTCAGAAGAAAAGAGTGGAAGACTCTTACAATAAGAAAGTAAAACTTAAGGCATTCTTGCCTGGAGAATTAGTTTGGAAGGTGATTCTCCCCATGGATCGAAGAGATCGAAGCATGGGAAAATGGTCACCCAAGTGGGAAGGACCGTTCAGAATTATCCAAATTTTTTCTGGTGGAGCTTATGAGGTCGAAGAGTTAAGCGAAGATAAAAGACTCTTGAGAGTAAATGGCAAGTATTTAAAAAAATATAAACCTATACTCCAAGAGATCAAAATAAATAACAGTTAATGACTAAGTTAACCATAAAGAGCCAAAATGGAAAATGATATATTGATTAACCAAAATGGCTGCATTGTATTACAAAAATTACAGTACATGGTCAATGAGGTGCTGAGCAAATTAGAAAGGGATGGAAGCTTTAAGTCGAAGATATTTGGCTCGCTGCAACTCCAGCCGTTTGTTACACAAGGCATTCACCTGAGAAAGTCTCGCAATCTGGTTATCTAGGGCTTGGGCCCTTTCAGCGAACTCTAGGCCTCGAGTAACTTCATCTTGGCTCTCTGCGTTCGAAACAGTCGAAAGGAGTTCCTCTTTGCACTTAGTGTTAGCGTTTAATCTGGCCTCCAACTCCTCGATATGCGCCCTTATAGAGGTGTTATCTTGATCTATGGCTTCGATTTCCTGCTGCTTAGACGTCTTCTGTTTCGACAATTATGCAATTCGAGAAGTCGATTCAGCTACTTCAGTCCAAGCATAAGAACTCTTGCCATGCAGTGTTTCGAGTTGGCTGTTGAACCCCCTTCGACGATTATAGTCCGCAGAGACTTGGTCAATAATGGAGTATAACTCCAAGATGAAGCTGGAAATTTCTAGAGAAACAGCAAGCAAATCAACTGCACCCAAGACAGCTCCCAAACAAGACTGGGCAGTAGGATCCCCCTCCAAAGCCTTCATCAGATCCTTCTTGAAGAACTGAGCTTTGACTTTCTTCAAGACCTCATCGAGAGGAGAAGTCGAAGTAGACTTCCCTGATGCAGTAGAAGCATCATGGCTAGGGTCAGATGAATTCTCCCTGCTCTCAATGATGGCATTCAAGTAGCCAATTGGATCATTTTGCTTCAAAAGGGCCAAATCTTCTTTAGACCTGGGCTTTGTCGAGGTGATCGTTTCTGCAGCAGTAGTGGCTTGGGGCTGAGTTTGTTCAGCAGCGTCAGCATCAACATGACCCTCTTCATCATGTTGCTCTTCTGTCTCATTGACCACTTGAGCTTCCTCCTGGCGGTGTTCCTTTGTTTCAGCAAGGACTTCATCATCCACCAGTTCCTCCTCTTCTTGTCTACTATGGTCAGCAGAGTCTTGTGGCTCCGAAGCTTGATTTACTTCGTTAGCAGAACTGACAAAAAAAGAAGGATGGTGAATGGGTTCCCCTGCGCTGTTTACAAAGGAATCAGAGCCTTTGACAGGATTCCCAGTTGGTGCTGAAGTTCCAGCGGTCTCCTGAAAATAGAAGAGGAAAAATATTCTGGTTTAGAGAGATGCACAATCGAATGTGATCGTCGACACCTAAGTTAAAAGTAGTCGAAGGCACTACCTGTAGAGGAACTTCAGCCTTGGGGCTAGAGTTGTCACTCTCAACGGGTTTGTTAAGCAAGACGTTTAGCTCCTCCTCCATGGGCTCTTCGATGATCACAGGAGGTGGCCTGGGTTTATTCCCTGCGACCTTTATTCTTATCGTAGGTCGAGGCTCAGGAGCAGGGGCAACCTTCTTCACCTTTCTCCGTTTGAGAGGAACTGGGGGAGATTCGTCCACGTCGCCACTCGAAGATTTGACCGTTAATGCAGGTCGCTTCTTAGGCACAGGACTCTGAAAGCCCCAAATGGAGTTGGTTTAGAATGCAGCATTGGAAACCAGGATGTTTAAAACCAGCAGGAAACAAGAAAATTTTGTTACCTGTGCTGGAGGTTTTGTAGAGGGACCTCCACCCTGATGGCTGTCTGTGGCCTTCTTTGCCACAGGTTTTCGAACAACTGAAAGAAGACACGTTCACAAGTTATAATTGACAGCTATAGGTCGAAATGGAAAGACAAATATAATTTGAAGAGGGAACGTACATTTCTTTATTTTGTCGAGAACCAAGACGAAGGACTTCTGGAGTTCGTCTGCAAAATCCTTTTCGTCGAAGAACTCTTCGACATAATATCTCTTCCACCGGTCTTCAAAAGATGGTGAACAAAGGAAGTTGAGTTGGTAGTCGAACAATGATAGTACGGTCCGACCAACGTACCTACCAATATGCTTGGTAGCAGCATCCTCAGAGTAGTCATTACAAAAGTACAACACTGATTTCTCCCTAGGGTAAATGGGAGAAGGAAGCGATTGGATAATGCCAAACTGTCGAGAGACAAGATTTGGCTGGTAAGCAATCAGGCTCAGATTATTCTTTGAACTCTTGAAGCGCAATGGCATTATCTTGGGAGTGATAAACGCTTCCCATAGTGTTGTGTGCTCTTCGAGGTGAGGATCCTCTGATGACTTGGGATGGGGCCTGGTGAACCACCCTGGACCAAACTTTCGACTGGCGAAAGGAGCCATGGTCGAGGTAAATTCCTTCCTCCTTGCAAACATCTGAACGAAGTTTGCAAAGGTCTTTTGGAGTTCCAACCCATCCTCAATGGGAGTCAATAAGGCAAGCCTGGTGCCTTCGACACGCCTTCTGGCTATCTCAGGAGCCTTTTCGTTTATTTGAGCCTTCTGGGGTAGAAAAGACTCAAAAGTGGCGTTTAGCCATAGTTGTAGTAGCCAGAAGGGTCCAGCAAGCAGCAAGCTGGCTCTATTTTCTATTATTTTTAATTGAGTCGCTCCACTGCTTATTGACTCATATAGGTTCGCCAGTATTAATTCGGCCAAATAGATGTTTTGATCGTGATGAAGCTGAGTAGAAAGGGTGACCATTTTCTCCGTCACCTGTAGGGATTTCGTGCAGAACACGAAGCGTGACAGCCAAAGGGCTAGAAACGCAATGTGCTCCACATCCGTCGATTTGTCATGGTAGTGGTTAGTGAAGGTGGTATAAGTGGGTTTGGTAGCTGAAAACCCAATCTGGTCTTCAGACATTTCCTCTGGGTCGAAGTAATCCCCAGTTGGTCGAAGACCAGTAATAGCAGCCACGTCGAAGAGAGTGGGTGTTGCCATTCCACAAGGCAGGTGGAAGGTGAAGTGAGTATAGTCCCAAAATAGCAAAGAAGCTACCAGCATTTCAGGACAATAGTTGAGACCAGTTTTGGACAGCATGACTAGGTCATAAATCCCCATGCCCTTCCAAATCGAAGCCTGGCACTTCTCCATCTTGCGTTGGGTCAGCAATGCATGCAGATAGAGGACCGGACATGGCGAAAACCTGGTTGGAATATCCAACAAGAATCAGCAGTTGAGAAGAATAAGTTTCACGCTCAGCATCTCCCATGGGTTCGGGAACCCTTCGCATTCCCATGGAGTTAACTATTGGAGCGGTTGAAAATATTTCCGGTTGAGTAGTTTTAGAGGGAGTGCTAGATCTGGGGACATTGGAAGAACGAGAACGTGGAGCCATTTCTTGGTTTGAGATGAAGATGGATGAAGAACAAAGGTTTCTGGGTTTGGAGAGGAAGAAGCAAAGGTTTGCTTGCAGGAATTTTTGTTCGACTTAAGGCTTGGATGAAGGAAAGCGTAAAGAGTCCAACAAGGGGCACTTAGCACTATTTATAGTGATTGGAAAATCACAAGACTCGAGGTCATTTAATGTCTCAGACAAGAGTGGGGCATGTGGCGCTCATTTGGTGATGTATCCGTTCTGAAGAACGGAAGTGGTGCAGCGTGCGTCCTCGATTTTGGGAAATAGTCATGATGACAATATGTGAAGGGACATCGGGCGTGCCAAACGCCTTACTGAAGTGACGTCTTGGGAACAGGTGAAATGATGACTTTTTGAGATTGTCAGTTGGTTGGTAGGAGACGAAAAGCGCATAAACTAATTTATGGCTGAGAGTGAAGGACAGGTGTCGAATGGAATATCAAAGAATGCCTTTTTCTTTTTAGTGTCGAAATAAGACATTCTTGGGGGGCAATTTGTTGGCTCCTAAATTCGACACCCTTGTTTGTTATCAATATGGACCATTAATTATGAGTCAGAAGAGTTTCCTACATAAGAAGGCTTCGATCAGCTGATCATGTCGAAGGCTCATCAAAGAATGACAAGATACTTGGAGAAATTCTTTTAAGTGGGAATCTTGTTGTCTTCGACGTCGAAGGAACCTCTCGACAAAGGTACCTGATGCCCAAGGTCGAACGGTTTGAGATTTGAACTGTTGGAGGGAAAACGGTTCCCAGCAGTTACCAAGTGCAACGTGCCGAGAACAGAAGCGTCGAAAGCTGTGAGCGTGCCATGTGGCGTCATCTCGAAGCTGAAGAAGTGAAAAACACAAGAAGGGGGGTTGAATTGTAAAACTGAAAATCAATGCAATGAACAAGATATTTTTATCCTGGTTCGTTTGATCTCAAACTACTCCAGTCCACCCGTCAAGGTGATTTCATCTCTCTCCAACGAGGTCTTAATCCACTATATTCAAATGAATATTACAAACTGCTTTAACAACTGCTAAAGCCTTCTTGATGCAAACCACAACCCGGTTTGTCAAGGAAACGCTTTCTTACAAAGAAGATAAATCTAGGTGTGTGAATGTTTTCTACAAAACTGTATCACAACTGTGATGTATACACAAATTAAGCTTATGAAACTAGATTGCTAAACAATGATTGAGTAAGGAGATATGTAGCGTTTAGCAAACTGAGAGAGGGAAGATTATGATTAGCTTTTAGGCGTGTAAAATGTTGGAGAGCATTAGCCAATTCAATCTTCATAGTCTTGTTTATATAGCACTGAGATTGTTGAACGTTTGAGCAATATTCTTGATTCAATGCTAATAACAAACTTTCCTTATCAAGCAGATCTTGTCTGGAATGAGGCTGTTGGTAATAATACGCTTTCAATGCACAGTACTGTTGCTTACTTAATGCATGTTCTGGCTTGGCTCATTCTGACTCTGCTTAACTGCTGATGAACTGTTATTTTCTTTATCAGAGTGTTGAGCGCAGTTCTGTTCATCAAGCTTCAGCATACACGTGAGTTGATCTTCTGATTCTGGTATTCTGATAGCAACTTCTGATGCTGATGTCAAGAACCAATATTCTGATGCTGATTAAGTGTGCTCTTGCTGATACCTATCAGAGTTTCTGCAAAGCAGAACGTAATATTTTTAGGTAGAAAATAGTTCATACATGAATCATATAAATAATATATCTTTTCATTTTGTTATCATCAAAACTTAAACATAGGGTAGTAGATTCAAACTTTGTTCTAACAATCTCCCCCTTTTTGATGATGACAAAAACTAGATATTTTTTAATTGAAAATAACGTGAAAAGGTATCAGAGGTAACTGAATGATAAGATGTATCAGAGTAAGAGGTTATCAAAGATAAGGGATAAGAGTTGAGAGATACTCCCCCTGAGTTTATTGCTTCCCTTTTTTATTCCAAGAGTTCTTCAGGATCAGATTTTTATTGCCTTTCTTTGAACATCAGATTCTCAGAGTTTTGACTATCAGAAGCTTTAGATCAGCATATCAGAGCAGAGCTTCAGATCAGCGTATCAGAGCTTTTCTTGTCAGAGCTTTACTTTGGGTCAGAGTGTCAGAGCTTTAGTCTTCAGAGTATCATGGAGCTTTCTTGTACCTGTAGACTTAAGCAAAACAGAAAACATATTCAAGTATATCAGAGTTAGAATGTTCGAGAGTTTCTGTCTTAGTAATCCGTTATTATTTAAAATATCATTCTTGTTCTCCCCCTTTTTGTCAGCAATCAAAAAGTGTAAGTGATGTGATAAAATATTTAAGGCAGAAAAACTTGTCATATTAAAAGGTTCAGAATCAAACAAAACAGTACAACAGATAATCAAAGAAAACATGAAAATGACATGAATGGAAAACTAAGGTTAGGGAGAAAGGCGTGTGAACAGGTTTTCCAGCATGGCTTTGATCTGATCAGCAGTCTCATTCTACTTGTGCACCATGCTGACAACTGTGTCTATCTTGCTATCCTGCACATCCATCCTTTCTTTCATCTTCTGGTCATTTTCATCCATCCTTTGCTGCAGACGCATGTCATTCAGCTTCAGCTCTTCCAGAGTCTGTCTGTCCAAGGCAGCTTGAGAAACATCAGAAGCAGGGAGCTTCTGAGAGCTTTCTGCAACATCTTCTGCTTGACTTGCTTCAGCTTGAATAGTCTTGTCTTCTTTTGGTTGCACCTTTGAAGCTGGCTGTTTCTCAGACCATGGCTCAATATCCAGAGGGAGCACGTCTTCCTGTGGCAGCTGACTTTCAACTTCCTTCAGCAGCTTGCTGAAGTTCTGTTGTGCCTGCTCATAGTTGATATCCTGCAACTTGAGGGCTTCAGCACGTACCCAAATTCTGAATCGTGACCAGAGCTGGTCAGAGGCAGCTGGGTCAATCATTCCATGACAGACTTGCTTCAGAGAAGCAATCCACTGCTGCAAACCTGTTTCAAAATTCATAATACCAGAGCCAACATCTGGTTGTTTTGGTTTTGGAATGGCTATTTTATGTTTCAGATCAGCAAGACGGTCAAGGATTGTTAAGTCTATGAAGGTCCTGCTGGGGTTTTCGGTGGTTTGCTTGGGAGCTGTTTGTTTTGGAGATGGAGTGGGAGAATCAGAAATAATGATTGGACTGTTTGGTGTTTTGGGAGTATTTGGTGGTGTAGATTCTGGTGAGGATGGCAGCCGGGCCATTGTGACTGTTGTTCCACATGGCAGCTGGATTGTCAGAGGTGATGGTTGAGGTAAATGAGGTTCAGAAGGTGGAGGAGTTGGAGTTTCAGAGTGATGAAACTCAGGTTGAGGTGATGGTGGATGAATTTCTGGTTGAGGAGAGGGAGACGGAATTGCTGGTTGTGGAGAAGTTGTTGGAATTTCTGGTTGTTCAGGGATAAGAGGTTCTTCTAGAATGGATGAGAGAGGTTGTTGTTGTTTTGGTTTTTCAGCAGCTTGCTGTTGTTCTGGTTGTGGAGAAGGGACAATTTGTGGTTCAAAGTTTGGATTGATGGAGGAGTGATCAGAAGTGTGTTGATCAATGTCAGACAGCACTTTTTCAATTGCTGATGTTGTTGATATTGTTGGTTTGGGATGTTTGGTTCGGGGTCTTCTGAGTTGTAATGCCTCAGAAGGGTCATCTTCTGGTTCAGTTTCATCTATTGTTGGGATGGGGATTGAGATTCTATGAGAGGTTGGAGGTGGAATTGATGCTGGAATAGTAGAAGAATTTAAAACAGAAGCAGCAGATAAATTACCTCTTTTCTTGGGTGTCTGCTGGGATGATCCTTCTGAAGGTGCCTTCCTTTTCTTCGTCTTCTTCAGTGTCACTTCTGGTTGAGATTGGTGTAGATCTTTGATCTTCAGATTGGGATCTGTACCATCAGCTTTGCACGCGTCCAGATGTCTGAGAACTACCACTGGCTTGGATTCTATCTCAGAAAATAAAGGAAAGTCACTCAGTGGGACTCTTCTGCTGGTGATATCAGCAATAGGAGTAGCGCTGGGTTCCTTTTTGATATTCTCTATCAACTTCATTTTCTTCAAGTTCTTCGTGTTCAGAGGCTTCCCAACCGTTGGTTCAATGGTGCTTAACTCTTGAGCTTCTATCAGATGCTCTATCAGCCTATTCTCAGTCAGAATATCTGATATCAACCTTCCAAAGGGTATCCAATCCCTCTTTGTTCTTTCTTCTTCCCTGGTTTCCTTCACGCTTGTTCTGAGGTGGTTAAACAGAAGATGAGCCAAGTTGATTTTTACCTTCTGATTGATAAAGTAGATCAGAAACTGCTGATCTACATTTATGTAATCAGGGGAACTGGTTGGCTTCCTATGGTTAAAACACCCCAGAATTATCTTCGCCCAAACTCTGTGATGATCCTTCAGATCTTTGATCTTGCTGCTGGGCACCCCATGGGTGAAAATCCTTTCTGCTATGACGCCCACGTCAGCACATCTCTCAGCCATATCAATACAGCGGACGCCACCGCCACTGTAACCAATTAACCTTGCTATGTGATCCTCAGTGATCACAATCTTCTTCCCCATAATGTAGGAGGTGACTTGATGCGTTGAAGTCGTCGCATGAATCCAGAACTCCTTGACTAACATAGGGAATGTTGGTCAAACCAACCTGTCAAAATACCTTTCCCATTTCTGTGCCCTAACTTCTTCTGTTAAATCAAAACCGTTTTCCTTCAGGCTTCCAAAATCAATGATCAATTCAGATAACACTTCAAGATTCTTCACAGGAGTGAGGAGTGTTATGAATGGCACTTGATATTGTTTAGATGATGCTTTCTTCTGAGAACCTGCAGAAGCACTGCTGGAGGTTGCCATGTTCACACTTAGGGATTTTGAGAAAAACTGAGAAAAAGAGTTTGAGAGAGATGAACACAGAAAAATGCAGAGAATGCTTGAGAAATAGTGAGAAACTGTAAAATATTAAAATGAGAGGTTAACGTGTTTAAATAGGGTTCAGAATATTTTGAAAGAGTAAACGTTTTTAAGAAAGAGAAATAAAATCATGATTACGTTTTAAAAACATGATTACTTTCATTTAATGCTTGCTGATTTTGGGGGATTTGAGAAAGATACTTAAAAACGGTTACCAGACATGTGTCTCAATGCACCCAATCAGCGTTTTGCCTTCTCAGAAGCGTGCACGCGTTCTGCTTCAGAGATTTGCTGATGATTGGATGACACTTGTTTGATGTAGTGATCAACACGTCTGTCTTTGAGCTTAGACTCTCAGATCTTTAAACTTGCATCTGATACAATCTGCATGTTCTATCTTTCTGAAAAGAGATTGATCAGAAGTTCACAGTAAAACAAATACATTCTGAAGATAAATATATGGAATTAAAACATTTTCACTCTGGGCAGATTTTCATGCTGAGATGTTTCAGAATGAAATTGAACCTATCTTCAGAAAGGGGTTTAGTGAAGATATCAGCCCATTGATGGTCTGTATCTATAAATTTTAAATTCAAAATTCCTTTCTGAATATAGTCCCTAATGAAGTGATGTTTTATTTCTATATGCTTAGCTCTAGAATGTAAAATGGGATTCTTACTTAAGCAAATAGCAGAAGTATTATCAGAGTATAGGAATGTTACTCTCAAAAATCTGGAAGTCTTCAAGCTGACTTTTCATCCAGAGCATTTGTGTGCTACATCCTGCTGCTGCTATGTACTCAGCTTCTGCTGTTGATAGCGCAATTGTTGATTGCCTTTTGCTAGACCAAGAGATCAGATTTTCTCCCAGAAACTGGCAGCTTCCAGAAGTACTTTTACGCTCCACTCTGTCTCCAGCAAAGTCAGCATCGCAGTAGCCTACTAAACTGTAATCACTAGATTTTCTATAAAACAAACCCAGATTAGTAGTACCTTTCAGATACTTGAAAATTCGCTTAACAACTGTTAAGTGAGATTCTCTAGGATCTGATTGGAATCTAGCACAAATACAAATGCTGAATAATATATCAGGTCTTGAAGCAGTCAGATAAAGGAGAGAACCAATCATACCTCTGTAGACTTTCTGTTCTACATTTTTGCTTACCTCTTCTCTTTCCAGAATGCACGTGGGATGCATTGGAATCTTTGATGGCTTACATTCTGAGAGGTCAAATTTCTTCAGAAGATCTCTGATGTATTTGCTCTGATGAATGTAAGTTCCCTCTGGAGTTTGATTGATCTGAATTCCTAGAAAGAATTTCAGTTCCCCCATGAGGCTCATCTCAAATTCTGCCTGCATACACTTAGCAAATTTTCTTCCAAGAGAAGGATTAGTAGAACCAAAAATAATATCATCAACGTAAATTTGACAGACTAAGATGTCATTCTTAACTGATTTACAGAATAAGGTAGTGTCCACCTTCCCTCTGGTGAATTCATTTTCTAACAGAAAGTTACTTAACCTTTCATACCAAGCTCTGGGAGCTTGTTTCAGACCATATAGTGACTTCTTTAGTTTGAAAACATGTTCTGGATGTTTTGTATTTTCAAAACCAGGGGGTTGGTGTACATAAACCTCTTCTTCTATATAACCATTTAAGAATGCACTTTTGACATCCATCTGATACAGAGTGATGCCTCTATTAACAACAAATGAAATTAAAAGTCTGATAGATTCTAACCTGGCGACTGGAGCAAAGGTTTATGTATAGTCTATCCCCTCTTGCTGACTATAACCTTGTGCAACCAGTTGTGCCTTGTTTCTGATGACTTCACCTTGTTCATTTAGCTTGTTTCTGAAGACCCATCTTGTTCCGATGACGTTGAATCCTTTTGGTCTGGGAACAAGATCCCATACGTCATTTATGGTGAATTGATTTAGCTCTTCTTGCATTGCCAGAATCCAGTCATTATCCAGAAGTGCTTCATCAATAGAAGAAGGTTCAATCAGAGACACAAGTCCCATGAGGGTTTCTTCAGAGTTTCTGAAGTTTGCTCTTGTTCTGATTGGATCTTCCTTTCTTCCTAAGATAGTCTCTTCTGGGTGATCCAAGCTGCTTCTGGGTAATCTCTTCTGAGGTTGATCAGCAGCTGTTGTAGGATTGCTAGCAGTGCTCCTTTCAGACGTTGAAGGAGTGTCTGTGTTGAGAGCTTCTGATGACTTGTCTTCAGAACCTGTAAATTCAATTTCCATACCTGCAAAAACTTCATTCTGCTTTGACTTTTCAGAGTCAAGCTTATCATCAAAACGAACACTGATTGATTCTTCCACAATTTGTGTTTCTGTATTGTATACTCTGTACCCTCTTGAGCGTTCAGAGTATCCTAACATAATACACTTTTGTGCTTTAGAGTCAAACTTGTTCAAATAATTCTTTGTATTTAACATAAAACAGGTACATTCAAATGGATGAAAATATGAAATGTTGGGCTTTCTGTTCTTCCACAATTCATATGGAGTCTTTTCCAGAATAGGTCTTATTGAGATTCTATTCTGAATGTAGCACGTTGTGTTTATTGCCTCTGCCCAGAAGATCTTAGTAACATTTGTCTCATTGATCATGGTTCTGGCCATTTCTTGCAATGTTCTGTTCTTTCGTTCTACAACTCCATTTTGTTGGGGAGTTCTAGGACAAGAGAAATCATGCAGAATGCCTCTGTCATTAAAGAATGACTCAAAATCTTTGTTTTCAAATTCTCCACCATGATCACTTCTGACTTTAACGATTCTAAGATCCTTTTCATTCTGAACTTGGTTACAGAAGGTAACAAACACAGAGTGTGACTCGTCCTTGTGTTTTAAGAACTTTACCCATGTCCATCTGCTATAGTCATCTACGATTACTAACCCATACTTCTTGCCACTGACTGAAGCAGTTTTAACTTGTCCAAATAAGTCAATATGCAGAAGTTCTAATGGCTTAGAGGTAGAAACAACATTTTTAGATTTAAAAGAAGGTTTTGCAAACTTGCCTTTCTGACATGCTTCACACAGAGCATCTGAATTGAACTTCAAATTAGGAAGTCCTCTGACCAGATTGAGTTTGTTAATCTGAGATATTCTTCTCATACTAACATGCCCCAATCTTCTGTGCCAGATCCACTGCTCGTTGTTAACAGACAGAAGGCACTTTACATTCTGACTTTTTAGTTCAGAAAGTTTGATTTTGTAAATGTTGTTTTTCCTCTTACCATTAAACAGGATAGTCCCATCTTTCTGACTAACAACTTTACATGATTTTTGATTAAAGATTATATCATAACCGTTATCACTTAATTGACTTATGGATAACAGATTATGCATTAATCCATCTACTAGCAGAACATTATTAATAGAGGGAAGATTTCCATTACCTACAGTTCCAGAGCCAATTATCTTTCCCCTCTGATTGCCTCCAAAGCCAACATGGCCTCCAGGCTTAAGTTCCAGGCTTTGGAACATATGCCTTCTTCCCGTCATGTGTCGCGAGCAGCCAGAGTCCAGGTACCATGACTGGTGTTTCTGACTTGCTGCTAAAGATATCTGCAACATGTATTATTTTATCCTTAGGTACCCAGATTTTCTTGGGTCCTGATTTGTTAGTTTTACCAAAACTCTGGTTGAATTTTGGTTTCACAGAGTACTTACTGCTAGTGTATTTAATATCATGTGTGTGACCATACACAAAATGTGAATTCAGAGGAGTGTGTTTAATGGTTAAATCCATGACATTCTTTGGTGTAGGAACCTTTCCTTGGTATCCTATTCCCTTCCTGCCGTTTCTGCTAACTCCATAGATCATTGAAGCCATTTTGCTTCTATCTATGCTTTTAGCAAGGAACTTCTGGAAACTGTGATCATACTCCTTGATGATCTCATCAGCGTTGCTGGGAGTTTCAGAAATTGGTTCCTTTTGAGAGTTTTGTAAAGTGTTTTCTAATTTTGAAATCTTATTTCTCAGCTCAGAATTCTCCAATTTGAGACTCTCAGTCTTATTAGAGTCAGATTCAAGATTCCTTTTCAGGTCTCTAAATTTAACTCTAATTTGCTGATACCTTTCCAGAATTTCATTAAGGCTTTCAGCAAGTTCAGCCTTGGTAAAATTAACAGTAAAGTTAGGAAATACCTCTTCAGTATCTGATTCTGAGTCTGATTCAGAAGCTTCGTTATCTTCTGAAATGTTGGCCATGAGAGCTATGTTGGCTCTCTCATCATCTGATTCTGAGTCAGCTTCAGACGAGTCAGAGTCATCCCATGTAGCCATGAGACTTTTCTTCTTTTCTCTTCCAAACTTCTTTTTGGGCTTTTCCCTCTGAAGCTTTGGGCAGTCACTCTTGTAGTGTCCTTGCTCATTGCACTCATAGCAGATGATGTCCTTGGTGTTTGGCTTTTTGCTACTTGAGGAGCCTTCAGATCTTCTATATCCAGAGGAAGAATCTGTCCTTCTGTATCTGGAAGAGGACTCGTTCTGATCAGATCTTCTGGGATTCCTGAACTTCCTTTGCCTCTGCTTCCACAGTTGATTTACTCTTCTGGAGAGGAGGGAGAGTTCGTCTTCTTCTGATGAGGATCCATCAGATGTTTCTTCAACTGCCTGCAAAACTTTAGACTCAGATTTTTTGTTAGATTTTAATGCTAAAGGCTTACCTTGCTTCTGAGGCTCGTCAGCTTCTAGCTCTATCTCATGACTTCTGAGGGAGCTGATAAGTTCCTCTAGAGTGATTTTGTTGAGATCTTTTGCTAGCTTCAGAGCTGTAACCATTGGTCTCCACTGCTTGGGTAAACTTCTGATTATTTTCTTGACATGCTCAGCAGTAGAGTATCCTTTGTCCAGAACCTTGAGACCAGCTACCAGAATCTGGAATCTTGAGAACATTGTTTCAATGGATTCAAATTCTTCCATTTTGAACGCCTCATACTTCTGAATGAGCGCCAGAGCTTTAGTTTCTTTGACTTGAACGTTGCCCTCATGCGTCATTCTGAGTGAGTAAAAAATGTTCTTTGCTGTGTCTCTGTTGGAGATCTTTTCATATTCAGTATAGGAGATGGCGCTGAGAAGGATGGTTCTGGCCTTGTGGTGATTCTTGAAGTCACGCTTTTGTTGGTCAGACATTGTTTTTCTATCAATCTTCTGACCGCTTGCATTCATAGGGTGCGTGTATCCATCTGTCACCATATCCCACAGATCAGCATCATGTGCCAGAAAGAAGCTTTCAATTCTGTCTTTCCAGTAATCAAAGTTTTCTCCATCAAAGACTGGAGGTTTGCCGCTTAATCTATCTCTGTCCTCATGGTTGTCATTACTGGTGTGAGAATAAGTTCCTGCCATTGTGTTTTTCTGACGCTGGATCTTGTACTGACACGGTTAAGTGTTTTAGCTCAGAACCAGGCGCTCTGATGCCAATTGAAGAAGTGAAAAACACAAGAAGGGGGGGTTGAATTGTAAAACTGAAAATCAATGCAATGAACAAGATATTTTTATCCTGGTTCGTTTGATCTCAAACTACTCCAGTCCACCCGTCAAGGTGATGTCGCCTCTCTCCAACGAGGTCTTAATCCATTATATTCAACTGAATATTACAAACTGCTATAACAACTGCTAAAGCCTTCTTGATGCAAACCACAACCCGGTTTGTCAAGGAAACGCTTTCTTACAAAGAAGATAAATCTAGGTGTGTGAATGTTTTCTACAAAACTGTATCACAACTGTGATGTATACACAAATTAAGCTTATGAAACTAGATTGCTAAACAATGATTGAGTAAGGAGATATGTAGCATTTAGCAAACTGAGAGAGGGAAGATTATGATTAGCTTTTAGGCGTGTAAAATGTTGGAGAGCATTAGCCAATTCAATCTTCATAGTCTTGTTTATATAGCACTGAGATTGTTGAACGTTGGAGAAATATTCTTGATTCAATGCTAATAACAAACTTTCCTTATCAAGCAGACCTTGTCTGGAATGAGGCCGTTGGTAATAATACGCTTTCAATGCACAGTACCGTTGCTTACTTAATGCGTGTTCTGGCTTGGCTCATTCTGACTCTGCTTAACTGCTGGTGAACTGTTGTTTTCTTTATCAGAGTGTTGAGCACAGTTATGTTCATCAAGCTTCAACATACACGTGAGTTGATCTTCTGATTCTGGTATTCTGACAGCAACTTCTGATGCTGATGTCAAGAACCAATATTCTGATGTTGATTAAGTGTGCTCTTGCTGATACCTATCAGAGTTTCTGCAAAGCAGAACGTAATATTTTTAGGTAGCAAATAGTTCATACATGAATCATATAAATAATATATCTTTTCATTTTGTTATCATCAAAACTTAAACATAGCGTAGTAGATTAAAACTTTGTTCTAACAGAAGCAGCGTAACTGCCCAGCGGTTACTTAGGATTTGTTTTAGTATAAATACTAGTTGTTCACGTAGTTTTCACGTGTGTTCATCATCTTATACAAGTCACTCATTTAGATTCAAGTACCCAGCGTGAGCGAAAGAATCATTGAGAATGTATGTGTGAAACACCATTTAAATTAATCAAAGTCTTTTATATTCAAGCAATTTATCGCTTTTCATTTACTTATCTCTGTCGAAGCCTTTTACTTAACGCTTTTATTTATTCTATCAAGCTTGTTTTCATGCAATTTACTTAAAAGTGTCTTTACTTTACTGGCATTAATCACCATTAGGATTAGTCAAACTCCAGAAAATCAACCATGTCTTAGGATCAATCTGATCGATCCTGCTAGTCACCAAATAAGTAACCTTTTGAAAGATCAGCGGTTGTTTACCAATTTCCACGGTAAACACATGCTTGCTTTGAATACCAAATTTAGCTGCCTACAAGCTTGCTTCGATTTGGACAAATTTACTATCTGCATGCTTGCTTTGATTGGACAAGTATGTTATTTGCATGCTTGCTTTGATTGGACAAATATGTTGTCTGCATGCTTGCTTCAATTGGACAAGTTTATTGTTTGCATGCTTGCTTCAATTGGACAAGTATGTTGTTTGCATGCTTGCTTCGATTGGACACGTTTGATGCCTGCATGCTTGTTTCGTTTGGGAATGGATCCTTCAGCACAAGTTCAAACCTTTTCGTTTGGTCATTTAACTTCCCTCATGCTAAACAGTTACAAGACAGGGACCCCCCACGTACACTCTTTAGTTTGGCCACATATGATCATGGGAAGGCAAACCTTTGATTGGAAAAAAGTTACTTACATACAAAGCTTCAATTGGAATGTTGATTCCCCTCGAATCAACTTACTTCGAATCCAAGCTGAACCATTCGAAGCAAGTTTTGTTTGAAGCAAGTCTGAGCAAATCTCATAGCCTTACCCTACTTGTCAGACTACTTTGCTTCCAAATATTTACATAATAAAAAACAAAAGGGTTCAAAATGGTACATGCAGTTCAGTATGACCAAATTGAAAGACAAGCCATTGTTGGAAACATTCAATTTCGCTTGCTCTTGAGTTTGGTCGAAGGCTGGATCTGTAGGGCCAAAACAAAAGACAGGGTATTTGATTCAAAGGGTCAAATTATCCATAGGTCAGGCTACACAGGCCTCCAACTTGTGCCTCACTCCATATTAAATTGTTCTTCAAGCCAACTTGCTCTTGATGACATCACAACCTTTTTTAGAAAGTTTTTAAGCCTTGCGCCTGTCTCTTATGAACATTTGCCCCCTATAAACTAGGAGCCACCCATCTAAACCATTGATTTTGTTACTTTTATCTTGGGATTATAAAAAGTTTACACAAGTGGATGTTGGCCTTTAAAGGAAACTATATTTTATTCTTTCACAAAAGCTGCTCATTCAAAATTTTCTCTCTATAAATAGAGAGTTCATTTGCACATCAAAGAAGAGGATCTTTGGACCAGGGGAACAAATCTCCAAACTTTCTCAAACACAACAAAAACTCTCAAGTCCCTTCAACACTTGTGAACTCAAGAACCTAGAATCACATTCATCTCCTTCAAATTCTGAAGAACAACCACACTTCAGTCTCTTTCGATTCCAGTGAAAAGAAGCATCACACTTGCTTTATTTCCTCCTTCGAATCCAGCATCCCAGGTCTTGTTTCAGGCCCCTCCCTTCGAATCCAGGAAACACTCAGGGCCTCTACTCAAGATCCCATACCCATTCAAGATTGAAGCAAGGTAAGTCATTCTTACCCTTAAACCTTTCGTTTCATGGCATAACATGTGAGTTAACTTTCCCTTTTGTTTGAAACATGTACATAATACTTTGCTCTTTTTGTTTACCCCCTTTTAATATATTTTCAGAACTAACCCTTTCATTTGCTTTTTGTTTACATGAACGTGCTTTAACTATTAAATTGTTTGAAAGATAAATACTAGCATGGCCTTAGGCCATGTTGCCATTTAATGCATTAAACGAAAGAAACAGGAAACAGGAAGTAGAGAACGAAGCCTTGGGCTTCCATGCTGACTTCCAAGCCCCAGAAAGACAAGCTGCACCACACTGATTTCCAAGCAGAATCAAAAGGTGCACCCTGTTGATTCCAGGCTCCAATCGAAGGAGGCAGAGAAGGCAAAATCGAAGTCCACCTCTCATGCCTCAGGCCAAGCCCAATCGAAGTCTATGACCTCACTGGTGCCAACCCCCAATCGAAGGAGGCTTAGAAATGAAAATCGAAGGGTTCTCCTGCCCCAATCGAAAGTCATGCCTTCACCCCTTTTCAGGCTAGATCGAAGAGAGCCATAAATTGCAGAATTGAAGGGTTTGCTACCCTAAATCGAAAGATCCATTGTTCTTGCTTTAACCTTATTTTTGCCTTTATATTTTCATGCAATTCAATATGGTTGTAATAGTGTAGGATTTATTTTTTTGAACTTTTTTATTACTTTCATATAAATGTTAGTAATTAGGTGTGTATGGTAAGATAAAATCAACAAGTATACAACCCAAAAATCAAATACAAAATCCATGCAATCAAACACACATGCACCCTTTGGGTAATTCCACCTGTTGCCTTATAAAAATGGTCATGTTATGCATGTGGGATATCTTAGCAAAAACAATCACAAATACAAGATCATAGTCCCTCGATGACGCTACAAATGTTGTCTTACAAATGATCTTAGTCCCTTAAAGAGAAATGCTAAGATATCTCACAACATTGCTATCATGACTATACGATAACCCATGTCTGTCCCTTTACATCCAAAGATAAGGCTTATTACCAAATCAATGGTAAGATAGCAATATCAAAGGAAATGAATAAATGAACTAAGACTTTTGAGTAGGTAGATTGTTCCTAGTTGCTTTCTCATTTTCAAATCAAACACTCTTGCTTATTTTCAAAAACAAACACCAACACTTTCAAAACCCTTTCCAAACATGAAATATTTTCAAAAGCTCAATACTTTGTATACGTTCTTACGAATGAGAACCATTACAAAGTTTGCCTAAATAATGACGCCTTTTCAAAATACTTTAAAAAAAACCACACAAAGCACATTTTCAAACAAAAGCAAGTGATCTAGCAAGAAACTAAGAGCCCAATAGATAACTATGGATGAAAAGGGTGCTAATACCTTCCCTTTTCATAATCTACCCCCCGAACTCAGAAATAATCTCAAAGGTCTTTCCTGTTCTTTTCAACCTTTCCTTTTGGATAAAAGAAAAGTCGGTGGCGACTCTTGCTAACCGCAACATTTATGATAAAACACAAAACACCCAAGTCAGTTCTCCCACCATATTACAAATGGTAAACAAAAAAAAAGCGGAATGAATACCATACTAAAGGTGTGACAGTTTAACAATGGTAAACAACAAAAGGATATAAGAATGAATACTATTTATCAAAGTTCTGATAGTCTAACAATGGTAAACAAAAAAAAGGATATAAGAATGAATACCATTTATCAAAGGTCTGGTAGTTTAACAATGGTAAACAACAAAAAGCGAATAAATACCATTTATCAAAGGTCTGATAATTTAACAATGGTAAACAACCAAAGGATATAAGAGTGAATATCATTTATAAAATGTATGATAGTTTAAAAATGGTAAACAACAAAAGGATATAAGAGTGAATACCATCTATAAAAATGTGATAGTCTAACAATGGTAAACACTAACAAGCAGAATGAATATCATCTATCAAAGGTCTGATAGTTTAACAATGGTAAACAACCACGAGGTTAAAAGAGTGAATACCATATATCAAAGGTGTGGTAGCCTAACAATGGTAAACACAAGAAGGATATAAGAGTGGATATCATTTATCAAATATGTGATAGTTTAACAATGGTAAACACCAATAAGCAGACTAAATACCGTCTATCAAAGGTATGATAGTCTAATAATGGTAAATAACCAAAGGATATAAAAGTGAATATCATCTATCAAATATGTGATGGTTTAACAACGCTAAACACCGAGAAGGCTATGGATAAACCAATCTTTAAGGCAAGACAATAATTGATAACAAGTACTAAAGCTCAATCTAGGAACAAACCAAAAATAAACGGTCAAATAAGACTCTACCCAGTGAGGAACGAGCTCAAATGAGGATTAATTCCATCCAACTAATGAGATGGATAGGAAGGTTAAAGCAAAATTCTTCCACGAGGAATAAACTCAATGGGGAAATGGAAAGGATATGCACTTTCTGCTTAAGGTTGGAATTCTATTGGAGAGAGTATACACACTCTATAAAGAGGATAAAATACCAACAGAAACATCAATGAATGCAAATAAGTAATGAATTTTATTTCAGCTATGCATGATGTATGTATGAATGAATGGTGTCATGTATATGCTGACAAAATAGACACACTACATTAGGGATAACCAGACAAAAAAACTTGGGATAGTTGGCACTCGACTAAATCACATCCAAGATGGAAATATCATAAGAGAGTAAGCAACTAACTCAAAAAACAACGTCCTACTTTAACGTTTAGCTTTTTTGGGAAAGGAAATGTTGCTTGAGAATAAATAAAGCACAATCCTATAACAATAATCCACAAAGCTACATGGATATAAAAACTTCCTTTAAGCTTTACCAGGAGATAACATACAAACTTCGCTGGGGAAGATGATACCACACCCGTTGGGGAAGAAAACACAAGGCTCTTCTAATACCGAGAATATTGATTTCACAAATTTCGCTGGAGATGATCAAAGAAAATTCATGGGGATAACAACCTTAAAGGGAAACATCACCCTTGGTGTACATGAGAAACTAAGAAGTTAACATCATATCAAGAAGTCAAGCTTGTGGGGATTTTAAATCAAAATCGACACATGAAGTGTGAAAACCCAAAAGTTGACAGTTGTTTCAACACTTCTTAGAAAATCTATTGCTTTTGACCTGCTACTTGGGGAGCACACAAAAGAAACAATGTCATAACTGGAGGGAGTAATATCCTGCAGGAGATCCTTTATCAAGTCTCAACATGAAGGGAGAAAGAATCCAACAACTGAGAAAAAGCTTCATAACTTTACAATCTCTGCTTGATCACAACCTGGATGGAAAAAGAATCACATTTAATTGGAGAAATATGGACCAAGACTTAACTAGGGAGTATGGAATCACAAATCAACACCACATAGAAACTTAAAGGAAACCCACTATGCGATTAACAACTACAGGGGAAACCATGCACACATTTGCAAGAGCGGCCACAAGAACAACTCTGCTTGAGGAAGATTCTTGGCTTGTGGGGGAAAAACATAATGATTGTCTTGAAAAAAATACGGAAATGCCCTAGGAAACAACTTTGGTACCCCAAGTTTACTGTGCTGATCGAGATAACCTTCATAACTTGCCCCAGACTGCATGTATTTTAAGATAATTTGCCTGCGGACCTTTGGAGATTTGTCGAATCTCGACGTAACTGCCCCAGATTGACTGAATGTTGCATACTCTTTACTCAACAACTTCTTTTTGGCAACATGCCCTTTGTTGATACTCAAATGTAAGCTTCCTTGATATCAAGCATTTGTTTTACAAGCAAAAAATGTTTATTCTGAGAATGAAAATTCTAATGCAACAGTTATGTAAGTCTTAAAGATTTTTTTTAAAAGATGTCGCAAAACCTTGTGAACGAATCACTAGCCAGGATGCTATATTGATGCGACTGTCATGTAATATCGAGTTGGGAACGCTATATTATGCGACTGTCATGTTCCTTTTTATGTTGAACTGATTTATGGATGTTTTGATTGTTATACTAATTTAATAATTGATGAGACAAAAGTATGAGTTTTTGAGAAGTTAATTACTATATTATGACGATGAATTTCGGTGCGATGTCTTTAAATAATGTGATGAATTATATTCAGAAGTATGTTTCGTATTGACGTAACCCCGTGTTACGAAGTAAGATTGTGTTATGATATTTTATTATGACAATGTGACACTCTTGTTTGGTGATTTAGTTGAATTATTCTTAAATTATTCATGATTTTCACATGGGGTTAGAAGGGTGTTACACAATCAACAATGATTATTTTAAATCCAAGATGATTGATTTAACTTTGTTTAGGTAACAGACAAGGGTTTCCACGTTTTATTCAAATTCCTCTTTGTATGGTTACAATTATTTAAAAGTCATCATTGACTTTGAAGATCCAAAACTCTTGTTTTCTAACAAAACATCATACTAGTTAACATGTTTTTATACATTTACTCGTTTTTGTTTCTTTTAAGTTAAACAATAGATCCTCATGTATGCTGAGTCATTGAGGTCATTCAAGGAGGAGTGTTGCCTCAAATTTGTTGACATTTGGTAAATCATCAAAGAAGATGATCCAACGGTCAGTGTGTGATGGACGCGTCGTCTCGTTCACAATGTCTTATAAGACGTATGACTTGTTTGCTTCTGTTTCTCAAAGTCAATATTAAACTCATAGGGATTTATCGACCAAGTTACCAATCTTCTTGAAAGCTCGGGTTTTAGCACAATCTACTTGATGAAAAATTGTTATTGAAGACTATTCATTGTGATAGAAAACAATGCATGACAAGGAAAATACTGGTTTATCCAATTTATAATATTGTTTCTCCGTTCCTTGCAACAACTTACTTATAAGACACATTGGATAATATACTCGTTCCCTTTCTCCAATAAGTACAAACTGATGACATCTTTCGTGGAACACATAAAGTGAGTCTGGTTAACAATAGAGGCAACAAAATGAATCTTAGATTAAGGAGTTTGTTGGAAATGCTCTGAATTTTTGAGGACTTAATAAAAGGGCCCAAGCCCAGGCAAGAAGCGTTTTGTTAACTTGAAAAGAGATCAAGATAAAAATGTTATTAATCCTTCTAGTTATTACACTTTTATGATGTACGTTGGACTTTTCACTATGCGTTTGTCAGAGTTAATTTATATCTCTTTCTATCTGATTATGAATATTAAGATTTTGCTTCGTTAAAATCAAAGAGCTTTACATATATTCAACAAGTCTGTCTTAAGTTTTTAGAGGCCATATATAAAAATTTACAAAAACTTATATTTTTATAAATTTGACGCAGTTTCAAATATTTATTGTGCGTTAAACCTATTTTATTTAATTTTTAAAAAACTTCTTAAAAATGTTTTGTTAGAAATAGTCGAATATTCTATGCGGGCAAATAAGTTTCATTTTAAAGATGTGACATAGTTGCATTTAAGAGCATTTGTTACCATTTTCTTAAATTTAAATACATGATAAAACACCATACTTCCACTTTAATCTTTCAATCACAACTTGGTGAAAAAAAAAAACTTTTAATTCTACATCATTAGCATATGGCGGGAACAACGCCGAACTCCCTCCAATTTTTTCTCACGCTAAATTCAAGTCCTAATCACTTTCGTCTCTTCTCCCTCCACCATTACCCCAATTTCCAAAACCCTAACCGATAGATCGAACAATTCCAGTCCCACCTACGCAATGGCCGATCCCGTCACGGAACTCAGTCCCTCAGGCAACACCGCCACACCGCTGACCCGTAATGTCCGCCGGAGATTGGTCCAATCTACGCTCTTCCCTCACAAGCCGGCAGAGCCCCGCAACAAACCCGAGGAAAATGGCGACAGTTGTGACGAACAAGACGAGGATTACTGCGAGACGAAGAGTCGCAGGAAGAGAAAGTCCAAAGGAAAAAAAGTCGCTCCCACCGCAAATAAAGGTCCCAAGGTTCGTCATTTTATTTACATATTTTGCATTTCAATTGGAAATTCCGTTGGAGTGATATGTCACTAAGTTAAGAGTTCGAATTCATACAGTGTTTCATTTGAATCTAATTTTTATCTGTGTGCTCAAACAGAGTGCCACACCAAAGAAAAATGCACCAGCTAATGGAATTGTGGGGAATGTTTCGTCTGATTTCGATAAAGTTGATAAACCTAAGCCCGATTTGCGTTTAGAGGCAAAGTTGTCAGCTGAGGTTAGTATGGACCAATTATGCATTGTTGGTGTTTGTTAAATACACAGCTACCTTTAGGACTAGGGGTCTTAATGAATTTTATGATTTGAATTGCGTGGATTGAAAACCACGGCAAACCTATGTAACTATGTTAGCTGTAGTTGTAGTTTGGTGAAAAATTAAGCTTGGGACTTTCATTAATGTTGCTTTGGTTTGATACTTTTTTCCCTACTTAGTCACGACCTAACAATATGTGACTCTCTTGTACTTTCTTTTGTTTTTTGATCAGGAGAATTCAAGGATGTTTGCAGGTCGGCAAGTTCATCCATTTTTTTCATCCTGTAAAGCAGGGAAGAAAGTTCAGGAGCTGTCTGAATCAGGAAGTGATCTATTCAAAGCTAAGAGTGGGGATGACAGGATTACCTGTGGTCCTATTCATGTATTTGAAAATATCAAGGTATGGTATATATGGCTTCTATTTTCTGTTTGCTTTGCTTTGATGTGATCAAAAAGAGGGGATATGTAATTGGTCCCTTGGTTTTGAATTCTATAATATCATATTTTTTCATTCAGTGTAAAATTCGTTAATGCAGGCTGACACCTCATCGCTAGATTGGAGAAAATGGACATTTTTGAGTAATTCCACCCATGTGAATGGTGGATTAGAAAGTTTAAATTCATCTGTTTACGAGGGTTCTGTTGAATGCTTAAATTTTGATAAGCTTCTTAGTACTTTACATCCATTGGGGGCCTCAAGTTTTCATTCTCCGTGTCCAGAAAATCTGCAAGAAACATCATTACCAAACTCAATTTTACAAAAGGAGCAAACAAAAAATGCCAAAGTGGTATATAATTTGTTCAATTTTTATTTTTTAAAATGAAATAATGCCTCCTATACATAACTGGGGCATGTAGTGGAAGCTAGTTTGCAATATATACTCTCACAGTCTCATCTAACCTTTTTTTATTTGCTAACTGTTGACCAAAAATTCTTCAGGACTTGGAGGTGGATGAGTCTGATACCTTTTCTGTGCTAGCTGGCTATTTTAGAAAGTCATGTACTGAGCCGTCTAGTAGATTTCTTCAAGAAAGGTAAATGTATGCCAGAATCAGGCAACAATATAGTCACGGCAATACAATCTCTGTACATTTGAGTTTTGACTGTTATAATTATGCCTTTATTTATTTCACATATTTGCTAATGCTTATAGGTAGGTAAAACCCTCTGTTTTAGTTTTCTCTTTAACACCATATATAATCCGAGTGAAATGTGCGGAAGTTCTTTGTAAATGATACAATGAAAAGATGGTTGTTTAAATCATTAAATCCCCAGAAGTTCTTCACAAATGCTTATGATCATTATATTCTTTGCTAATGTTTACTACAATCTCTTTACTAAACTTGTTCGATTTTTCACTTTTATCTCTTTTACTTGCCAGTTCAACGAAGCATGTTAATAATTATAGCCGCCTCAATCATACAGAATCAGTATAATGCTTGTTCCATATAAATCCCAAATTGCTATTGTCTTGTCATAAATCTTTTAGCATAAATTTATGACAGTAGGAAAGTTCCCATCTCTTACTTTAATTTATGCTGAAATCAACCCTGTAGTACTTGATAGAAAACAGAGAAGCAAAGAGTGAAAAGAAAGAGAAGAGAGAGAAAGAGAGAGGGAAAATGCAAAACATAATTTGTTATTATCTTTGATTCAGTTACAACAATTCGTTATATGGAAAGGATAAGGGATAGAAATGGAATTAGACACTTGTCTAATTCCCTTATACTAGAATATTACAGGATTGCCCTTATATCTCTAATACTCCCCTCTCAAACTTAGGGTGGTTGATCAAGTTTGAGCTTGTCAACAACTCTAAGTTTTGATTTAAGAAACAAGAATCTGTTGGTGGAGAGTGGCTTGGTTAACACATCAGCCCACTGATCCACTCCAGGAATGTGGGAAACAATCAGGTTCTTGCCAATCACTTTCTCCCGGACAAAGAAAATGTCAAGTTCCATGTGCTTGGTCCTTGAGTGCAAAACAAGGTTGTGAGCTAGAGATACTGCACTGAGATTGTCACAGTATCTTGGGAGTCTGATGGGTGATGTGAAGTTCCTGCAGAAGAGATTGAAGTCAGAGAATCACTGCTGTAGCTAAGGCCAAACTTCTGTATTTTGCCTCAACACTTGATCTAGCAAAAAGTGTCTGCTTCTTTGCCCACCAAGTAACAAGATTAGGACCTAGGAAGATGTAGGCCCCAGAAGTAGACCTTTTATCGTCAGGATCAGAGGCCCCGTCTGCATCACAAAGGCCTGTGATAGTGAGAGGCAAAGTGAGGTTAGCAGGTGAGAGAAAAAGGCCATGTGAAACTGTCCCTTGGAGATATTGGAGAATTCGCTTAACAACTTTCCAATGATCCTCAAGAGGGTTTGAGAGAAATTGGCAAACTTTGTTGACTGCAAAAGAGATCTCAGGTCTTGTTACAGTAGCATACTGTAGGGCTCCTACTATAGACCTGAAATAGGTGGAATCAACAACTTGAGCAGAACCTACTTTGGATAGTTTGGTGCTTGAGGCCATAGGGGAAGCAATTCCTTTAGCAGTAGCCATGTTAGCTCTATGAAGCAGATCCCTAACATACTTGCTTCGAGAAAGCAGAAGAGGACCATTGGGAAGATGCGTTACCTCTATGCCCAAAAAATAATCTAGTTTGTCCAAGTCTTTGAGAGAAAAGACCAGATTGAGTTTAGTGACCAACTGCTTGATGAAAGAAGAAGAAGAGCCAGTGATGATAATGTCATCAACATACACCAACACTAAGGTGTAACAAGATGGTGTGAGCATCATGAACAAGGAGGGATTACACCTGCTGGCAGTGAAACCCAGTTGGAGAAGAGACCCTTTGAGCTTATCAAACCAGGCCATATGAGCCTGTTTAAGCCCATATAGGGCTTTGTGTAGCTTGCAGACTAGACCGGGCTCACCCTTTTCAAAACCTGGTGGTTGAACCATATAAACCTCTTCATTAAGCACTCCATTTAGAAAATCATTATTGACATCAATTTGCTGTATGATCCAACCTTTAGATATGGCAAGTGTTAAAACAGTCCTCACTGTAATGGGTCTCACAACTGGTGAAAACGTTTCAGTATAGTCAAAACCTTCAACCCGATGGAAACCCTTAGCAACCAATCTTGCTTTATATTTATTAATTGTCCCATCTGCATTTTCTTTGACTCTAAAAACCCACTTGCAGCCAATAGGTTTTTTGTGATCAGGAACAGGCACCAAAGACCAAGTGTGGTTCCTAATTAATGCTTCATACTCAGCTTTCATAGCAGTTTGCCACTCAGGAATGGATAGAGCTTGTTTATGTGAGGTTGGTTCCAAGTGAGTGAGAAGGAGAGTGGGGTGCAGCCTAGGTTGAACAATACCATCCTTAGCTCTAGTGACCATGGGATGAGTGTTAAGAAGATGAATAGATGGAGCAGGGGAGGAGTGTTCAGTGAATGGAGAAGAGGTTGTGCTGTTGCCAATGACCACTGAGGAAGACTCAGTACCAACTTGAGGAGACACAGTTGAAGAGTCAGTAGAGGATGTTTCAGGATGGACAAAATGTTGAGAAATAGAAGCAGACTGGGATGGAGAAACAGGTAAAATAGGGTTAGGATTAATGCTGTTGAAAGAAGGTTGTCTGCTAGGAGAACCCATGGAATTAGTAGGTGATTGAAAGTATGAGTGAGGACCAACAAATATAAGGGGAATAGGATGTTCAAATGGAGGTCCAGAAAAGGGAGTAGTGGAGGGTTTTGAAACAGATTTAGATGATGAGTCAGGAAATAGGGAAATATATGGGAACATGTGCTCGTTGAATATTACATCCTTAGACACAAATATTCTGCCAGTGGGATCAAGACATTTATAGCCTTTGTGGGATGGAGAATAGCCAAGGAATAAGCACTCCTTAGAATGCATAGCAAGTTTGTGAGAATTATAGGGTCTGAGATGAGGAAAACATGAGCAGCCAAAGGCTTTTAAGAACTTGTAGTCAGGAAATTGAAAATACAGCAAGAAAAAGGGTGATTTATTATGCAGGGAAGGAGATGGAAGCCTGTTTATGAGGTAGGTAGCAGTGAGGAAAGCATGATCCCATAATTTTAAGGGTAGGTTAGCCTGAGCAAGAAGAGTGAGACTTGTCTCCACAACATGTCTGTGTTTACGTTCCACAGAGCCATTTTGGTGATGAGTATGTGGGCATGTAACTCTGTGTTATGCCATGCATGGTTAGAAAGTGTGTCAAAGGTTTGAATTCACCTCCACCATCTGTTTACACAGACTTGATTTTGAGATTAAGTTGTAGTTCAACAAGAGCTTTAAACTGAATAAATGTGGCAAGTGTGTCAGATTTTAATTTTAGAGGATAAATCCAGGTATAACGACTATAAGCATCAACATAGGTGAGACAATATGAATAGCCAGAGATGGAGGGAACTGGTGAGGGCCCCCATAAGTCACAAAACACAAGTTCAAGGGGTTTGGAGTAAACAATTTTAGATGAGGTAGATGGTAACCTATGTACCTTACCCATACAGCAGGCATTACAGAAGTCAGAAAACTGTTTATTAGGAATTGAAATATTACACAGTTTGAGAACTTGTTTAAGAACATCATGATGAGGGTGACCCAACTTGTGGTGCCACAATTTGTACAGACTGGAAACAAAATCTAAGTTCCTATTATTACAACTGGAATTGAACACAAAGCTAGATTCCAAAGAAGGATGTTGAAGGCCAGATGACTTGTAAACAACACTGAGGACTTGAGAGGAAGTAGGAGGAGGAGTGCAGTCGAACTTATAAAGACCATCACTCCCAAGGGAACCACTCAAAAGCACTTTAAAAGTACCCTGACATTTCACAAAACAAGCATTAGCATGAAACTCAAAGAATACACTTTGGCAAACTGACTCACACTCAGCAGATTTTTAGTAATGGATGGAACAAGAAGAAGATTATTCAGTTTCAAAGAAGTGTTAGGGCATAAATTTGAAGGAAAAGTCATAGAGCCAAGAGAAGTTATGGACAGACCTTGGCTATTGCCAATGTGAACCTGATCATTACCAGGCAGAGATACAATATCAGTAAGATTTGTGGCATCTAGAGTCACATGATGTGAAGCTCCGGAGTCAGGATACCACGCCTGGTTGTAGAACGAAGAACAGTCAGTGCCAGCAATCAGTGCCTGAGGCCTTGCACCAGAGTACTGAGATGCCATGATAGGCGCCATAGATCTAGCTTGATTCACAATTGAAGGACTTGGAGCCCTAAATCCAGGTTGAGTCCACACATTTGGTTGACCGAAGCCAAAATTTCCAAAGGAGGCAGGAGTACCATAAGGAGGATAGACACCATAAGAGTCTTGAGTGTCTGTAGTAGCAATAGCTAGCATCATGACCAAGTTTATAGCATATCTGACATTGCACAGAGTTTTTGTAGCCGTTGCGGCCACCACGTCCTCTGAACCTTCCTCCTCTATTGTTTCTACCATGAGAATAGCTACCACGACCAAAGCTTTGGAAATTTCCAACACTGAAGTCAGTGATATCAGGATTTTGGGGACTGAGATTGGAACTTGGCACATTACCTTGACTAAGGTTCACAGAGACAGTCTCAACAACTTCTTTCTTGGATTTCTCCACTCTAGCTTCTTGAGTGAGGAGAAGTGATTCCAATTCATCAATTGAGATGAAATCAGTCTTAGAGTTAACAGCAGCAACAACCGAGTCAAATTCCGATGGTAACACCTCAAGAATCAGTTCAATTTGGTCACGATGAAGGACTGGATCACCAATTGACATTAACGTATCGACGATAGTGCGAACGCGAGCAAGAAAATCAGAAATGGTACTAGTACCTTTCGAGAGGGAGCGAAGCTCCGATCTGAGTTGACGAGACCGAGTCTTCATTTGTGTATGGCAGAACGCATGAATTTCTTCCCAGACTTGCCACGAGTGACGAAGAAGAACGAAACGAGAGAGGAGCGAATTGAAATCGTGGATAACAACCACGTGCACAGCAGTGCATCCCGTTCTTCCCACGTGACGAAGTTAGGGTTCTCACTTCCGCTGTCGCGATCGGCAATAGTGAGGTATCGTTCCGGTATCTGAGGTGATACAACAAATCTCACCATTTTCGTGCCACGAAGAACTCCTTCAACTTGTTGTTTCCACTGTCGATAGTTGTTCTCATCAAGCTTGACTGAGATCTTTTGTTTGAAGGTGGAGTTAGCAGCGGTGGAGCTGTCACCACTTGCGGTGGAAGACGGCGATGGAGAAGCCATGCGCGCCGAGGATCAGAGATAAGCTCTGGATACCATGATAGAAAACAGAGAAGCAAAGAGTGAAAAGAAAGAGAAGAGAGAGAGAGAGAAAGAGAGAGGGAAAATGCAAAACAGAATTTGTTATTATCTTTGATTCAGTTACAACAATCCTTTATATGGAAAGGATAAGGGATAGAAATGGAATTAGACACTAGTCCAATTCCCTTATACTAGAATATTACATGATTGCCCTTATATCTCTAATAGTACTAATGCTAGGTCCTTAAAATTCACTCAAGAGATTGGAATGATTTTGAAAAACTAGAAAGTGGTCAATGATTTTGGTGGCCCTTCAGTTCATTCATTTTTTCACTACCATTGTAGCCAGCAAACTGTTTTTTGACTCACAATTTTGTGACAATGTCTAGTGAAAATTTATGCCATTATTGACTGGTCTACTTGTGATTCTCTTGGGTTAAAGCAGAGCAGCTGTGCCATGATTTTTTGTGCTGATATCTTGATAATCAGCATTTCCCGATGACAGCATTTTATCTCTGCTATCTTTACTTTCTTTACTCTCTCAGCCTACTTAAGCATTATCTTGTGTACTTGGTTTCCTCTTATAGTGGAGTTTCAATGTTTTCTATATTGCAGTCTGAGGTCATACTATGTTGGTTGCGAGGATAAACCAGAAGGCAGCTTATGGGCATACAAATACAAGCCAACTAAGGCCGTTGAGGTCAGTTTTTTTGTTCCAGTCTTGTATTTTTTTTTGGAATTTTCATGGTCCTAAATTAGTGTTTCATGATTTTTTTTGCAGGTATGTGGTAATGACGAAGCTGTGAATTTCTTGAGTGACTGGCTACATCAGTGGCATGAAAGACGTTGCAATCCCAGGAAGGAGACATCTAATAGGGATACAAGGGTCATGCAAGATGATGATGATTATATCTGTTCTGACAGTGACTATGATTCAGAAGATATGAATGAAGAGGATTCTCTGCAGAATGTTCTTTTAATTACAGGACCAACAGGGGTATGTTGAAATCTACTCTGTCAAAACTGTGGCATGCACTTCATTACATGAATTGCTTCCTATGCTCATCATTTATGCATCTATTCTAGGAAATATTGCTGAGTAATATAATTGCCAGTTTCTGAAATCAGTATTAAAATGTGGGTATAGTTGCAGCAAAAGAACCAGATTTTGAGATTTCAGAACCTTCAAATAAATATTTCTGTCAAATCAGGATAAAAGCTTTTGCCCAATTGAAAAGGGTAAATAAAACCACGGGGAAGTAGCATGCAAAAGATCAAACCAACATAGTGGAAAAAATATAATCATATAACATTGATCTATTTGAAAATGATTTAATGACTCCAAGTGTTATGGGGAATGAGATTTTTTCCTTAACAAATAGAGACTAGCTATCATTGCATTTTTTCACTCAAATGCCATGAAAAAGCATTAGATCTGGTTTCTGGTGCCCTTGTTACAAAGCCACTTCAATAATGAATACAGATCCAGTACTCTTGAATTTCTATATGGTTTATTGACTCCTAGGTAGCAAATCTACATTTACACTTTGTACCGTCTATACTTGGTGTAAGGGTCCTTACTTGTTAATGACATTCCCCCCTTCGAGTTTATTTGACTGTCACCCTGTTGGTAATTTATTGTTATTTACCAGTTGCTAGAATAAATGTTTTTCAGTATAAACACTTCTTACTCGTATTGTTACTTAAGGCACAACTCTATCATTTTACAGAGTGGCAAGTCTGCAGCAGTCTATGCTTGTGCCAAAGAGCAAGGCTTTGACATATTAGAGGTATGACCGGTTATTATTAATATGTTTTACTATTTAATTTACGCCATAACTGATACACATTGTAAATAACCACCACAATTTTTTGAATGCATTGCTGAAGATCAAACATATTCTTTATTAGCAAGATTTGGATTTAGTCTGATGCATTGTGAATTTGAACTCTGGGTTTAAGATTGTCCTTTGCAGCCCAATGTGAAGAATGGTAGTCTGAAAGATTGCTTTTTTTTTTGTAAATAACCACCACAATTTTTTGAATGCATTGCTGAAGATCAAACATATTCTTTATTAGCAAGATTTGGATTTAGTCTGATGCATTGTGAATTTGAACTCTGGGTTTAAGATTGTCCTTTGCAGCCCAATGTGAAGAATGGTGGTCTGAAAGATTGCTTTTTTTTTTTTAGTTAAAAAAGCATTGAAAATAATGGTGGAAAATGTTACTTGTACTGTCCAGTTACTGTCTTAGTCTTCTCTAGGAAGTTACTGGAAACAGTTTTGCTCGTGCACAATGAATCCCTATAACACCTTTCAACTTATTTCTTAGAATGCCTATTAGTCATTAAAGCATTTGTTTTCATTTGTCTGTCCTTTTAACCATGAATATACCCGAATATAATGGAGTCTATTGTTTGTGTGCTTCAACAGCTCAATGCATCAGATTGTAGAAATGGGACTGTTGTAAAGCAGTATTTTGGAGATGCCCTTGGTTCACATGGGTTCAAAAGGTTTGTTAATCTGTGCTGTCTATGTTTGCTGAGATTAAAAACTCTTCATGTGTTCTAATATAATAGCTTAAGCTTTAGGGCTAGTTAGTTCAAACATGGCATTAGAACCTCTAATCAAGTGATGGCTTGATCCTTATCACTCCCATTCTTAAAATAAAAATGTTGAATTTCTGGCTGGGCCTATGCACCACACCAAGTTTGAAGGACCCTTATGGGAGCAATACAGAGATATAATGTAAAACCATTTTTGAATCTCCACCTAACAAGCTTTAGAAATAGATGTCATTTCCAATCTTCTGGAGCTGAGTTATTATAAGCAACTCTATCTGCCTTATATACACACCGTTCACTTTTCTGTCATACTTTGTTGGGTTAGTCGAGTGTTCTACTTTTCTGAATAGGAGCATTTCATATTTCACAGTAAATCATTACTTTATTGAACATGAGAATGTAGATCTGTTTTTTACAAATGGATAAACAAGTCTATTCCATAATACAAAAAAGTGCTGCTAGTCGCTGCCCTGCAAAATCACAGGTCTTCTCTGTTTGTTGTCTATGTGCCACTAGTTGGAGATTTATAAGCTATATTTTTGTGATCGTGCGCCAGAAAACCAAATTTACTTGTTAAGGAAGCAAATAGGAATTATCAATTAGTACGAACTTAGCATGAAGAATTAGTGTTGTAATTCCTAAATGTCTTGAGTTATAACTTATCGGCTTTTGATCTGGGTCTGGGAAGGTTTTCTCCCTCGAATCTTCACTGAGATATAGAAAACTGAAATAGTAGGTTTATGGGAATTGAGAGTATTGCCTTACAATTAGGTCTTAATAAAATAAGAGTATGCCACTTATAATTAAATTGCTCATGTACCATGATTCAATCTAATTTTTAGTAGAACCAAGGTACTCATAAACTTTTCTGTGGATCTATTCTGTGATAATACATCTTACTTGATGTTAATATTCAGGTTATCAGAACATACTTCGAGTTCACAGAAGATAACTACAAATTTCCCCCCAGCTCCTGCTTTGATTAATGATAAAGCTGCGGATGAGGTGAATGACGGAATAGTTGAACTAATAACCTTATCTGATGATGAAGCTCGTAGCCCATGTAAAACATCCCAAAAGTTACTTGGCAAGAATGATGTTGTTGCATGTGATAAAGTTCAAACTTTGATTCTGGTTGAGGATGTGGACATACTCTTTCCTGAAGACCGTGGATGTATTGCCGCCATACAGCAGATTGCCGAGACAGCAAGGGGTCCAATTATATTGACCAGCAATAGTAAGATTACTAGTTAGAATAATGTATTTTTTGCTTAAGATATAGCATTGATCAGTTATTCATGTTTATGAAAATGTATTGTTGTATAGGCGACAATCCTGGCCTTCCAGATAATTTTGATAGGCTTCATGTTTCGTTCTCATTGCCAACACCAAAGGAGTTGATTTGCCATTTGTACTCTGTACGTGCACAGGGACTTTCCTCCTCCCTCCCTCAAAAGCAATAAAGAAAAATTATTGTCCCAGTTTAGATTAATGTTATATATTATATCAATGACCTACAGGTTTGTCTTGGAGAAGGAGCCCCCATCCATCCTCTTCTACTGGAGAAGTTTATACAATCCTGTGATGGAGACATCCGGAAGACCATTATGCATCTTCAGTTCTGGTTGCAGAGTAAAATATTCAGTAAAGGTGCGTCACACATCATTCTTGTTGTCAGACACTTGTTTATTGATATAATTCAATTAAGACCAGCTATTGTTAATTCATTTTAGCAGTAACCCATAGCATGTGCACATCAAGATTTTTTTAATTTGTATGTGTTTATTGACTATGGTAGAATTTTAAGGTGATACTAGCCTATGTTATCAAACTCGTCCTTTCTGGCCGTTATCTTGGTATGGAACAGCATAACCAAGAAAACTGCGTCAGGTTGTGCAGTTCCGTCACATATGGGTGACTTGGCCGGAACGACTGCGATAATGGGATTGGATTCGGAACAACACTGCTCTGACGTGGCTGCCCTGGTTGTGTCAACTGTATATGATATTTCCCTTGAATTTTAAGGGTAGCAAGGTTATTTAATTGAGTGTTATTGGCATTTGGAAGAATGTTTTGCATAAGACTTTGGTTTTTATTTATAAATATGAATATTTCATGAATTTTGATAGTTTAATTTAGTTAACAATTATGTGTTCATTAGTGTTAACTGTATATTGTCTGCGTCACTAAAATATTGGCCGTTCTGCTCCCATTCCATTCCCTTTTTGAGGATGGTCGGGCCGCGCCGCTATCCGAGATTGGTAACATTGACACTTGCCACATTTGCGCGTAATATGAATAAAATTATGCAATTATATTATGATAAGTTAAACTGTTGTGAAACCAGCAAAAGTCATTGAACCATAGTTTATATATTCAAAAAGTAAATTGCTTGTTGGTGATTTGTCTTCCTTTACATTTCCATGATAAGAATTAGTTTCTGAGTCAGCATGAATTTCGCCCTCCCTCTCATGTTGATTTTTGGTTTCCACATTGTTAAGTAATGTAGACTTCAGGAAAATGTCAAGTAATATTCTACAGTCATAGTATTAGTATATAATACACTGTTAGGTATCAGTGCTGTTTACTCCATAAATGTTCTGGTAAATACGTTTTCTCCTTTACTCGCTCCCTTCCCTTTACACTCAGTTTTGACTCCATTTTAGCGTGAGGATTTTTTCACCTAAGATAAGATGCAATCAGAGTGAACTCTTATTTTTTAAGGTGTTTGTGCTTAGGGAATTAATTTCAAAATATTATTATTATACACAATTCCCTTTATCTTATTACCACTTTAATTAATGGCTTAGGAAACCTTATGGATGCCCCCTTTTTGTACAGATCTAAAAGCACAGACTGACAATGTCTCACTTCCATTTGATCTTGAGGGTGGTCATCAGATACTACCAAAGATAATGCCGTGGGATTTCCCTTCAGAGATATCTGAACTAATTGAGAATGAATTTGTCAAATCAGTAAATATAATGGAAGAGAACTGCAGTATGCAAGGGTTAGTTGAAGAAGAGCTTCTTCACATAAATGAAAGGCAAAATGATTCAGATGAGCAATATATGGAGACTGATTATATAAAAGCCAAGAAGGTGGAGATGATTAAGAGAAACGGGTCTGTAACAGATTACGGTGAGCTTGAAATTCAATACAATGCTATTTCCGAGTTTCCCAATTCTTCTGAATCTCCTGAAGCATCCCATCTGCAAAATGGTCGAAGGAAACTTGTAGTAATGTCCTCTGATTCTGAGGAGGAGGATTCAAATAACCAATATCCTCAAGACACAAAGCATGAAGCTAACAAGAGACATTCCATCAAAGGAAATAATGAATGTACCTCTGAGATTCAGCTGAATGAAAACTGCCCCAGCACATCTTTTCGTAAGCTGGTCTGTTCTGAATTGGAGGATTCAGACGAGGAACGCGATAAATATTCAAAAGCAGCTGATGTTACATGCATAAATGAGACATCTAAGTCATTTGATATATCCTGTGTACCAGAATCATCTTTTGTTCCTGAAACTGCTATTGAAAGCGGAACAGATACAACGTCTGGAGCAGTGTCTTCTCGTCACTGTCTAGAAGTTTCTATGAATGAGTTGAAACCGTTCACTTTATGTGCTCGGAGGCGGTTAACAAAATTATCACACAATTCAGATATGTTGACGGATGCTGAAATTCCAGATTCTTCTCCAAAAGAGGCTCTACAAGATTTTCTAGATGAAAATATGGAAACTACAATTATTAAGGTGATGGATGAGTGCAGTCGCGTGGATTTCAAATTAAAGTCAACATTTGTCGAGTCAAGTCCATTATTGGAGACAGATATAGTACAGAATTTATGGAAAAAGCTTCGACAAATGGATTTAAGACAGCATACTATCTCAGAACAGCTAGGAGCTTCTGAAGTTGTTAAACTTGCTAGTGGGTTGAGCAATTTAATTTCAGAAGCTGATTTGTTTCACAATTACCAACATAAACATGTGAGTGCTTTTTATGGTTGAAATGAAAATTGAGATAGTTATCCTATCTTTTGATGTTCTTCACGTAATTATAACAATTCATGAATTTGCAGGATATTTTGGAGCCCCAGAGTCTTGATTCTAATGAAGCTACAACTAGTTGTTATAATGACGAAACAATGATGTACACAGTTGCTGTACATGGGTTTTGTTTTTATGTTAAACTTATAGCAGATGTTGGATCAAAGTTGGGTTGTGCAAACATGATTGATTTAACTTCTGAGATGTTGGCTTCCACAACTAATACAATGACACTGGGGAAACTATCCATTCAGGATCTTGCCAAAAGCACTGTTATTTATACTGGGAAGGAATTAGAGTTGAACAACCCCATAAGTAATGTGAAGAAGAGGTATATAGCCTTACTTTATTTTACGATGGTTAGATATACAATTTCATCTGAGTTTTGAAACTTTCTGGTAGTATTGTTTACTGTTTCTTTTATTTTTATGGTATTTTTTGCCACATGTTAATGTCAAACCCTTATTTTGGGAACCTATAATACAGTGAAAATAAATCATCTCTGTTTGAGGTTGTCCAATCCATTGTTCCTGAAAGAATATCCTTAGCAGCACTGAAAGGTGATATCTTCTATGAATATCTATCTTCATTGCGCCAAATTTCAAGGTCAGAAGCAGTCCGTGTTTCACAATGTGTTGAAAAGAAGAGAAGAGGAAGGTAAGTGTGCTGCAAATTCAGTTGTTTTCCACCTTTTGATTGCAACAAGTTAACCAGATATCCTTGAATTGCTGCTCAATCACTTGATGTTTAAATTCAGGTCGCAGGGTTTTCAACATTATTTAAGCAGATGTACAACGCTGTCTCCGGAAGCTATAACATTGGTCAGTGATGGTGATTTGTACAAAAAGATTTCTTCACAACATACAACTAACGTGGAAAGTACACCATTATAGTTTATAGGTTTAGTAATACAGCTATCGGTTCTCTGATATATTGGTAATTGGTTGCTTTAAGCAAACAAGAACACCCCTATATGAATGACACAGTATGGTGAAATGCTATGCACTGGAATGTGGGAAAAGAGGCTGATTGAAACACACCTTAAGCTGTTAAAAGTCCATGTCGTTTGCTTTTTCAAATGGAGAACTGTCTTTAAGCTGAAGTTGTAAATTAAAGCTACAACAGTGGTTGATAGAAGTTAGAAGTAGGAATTGCTCAGTTCTTAAAAATGATTTACTAGTCACGTTTTTGTAAAGCTTAAGCTATTATATCTTTGTATGGCCTAATTGTTCTTGGCTGTTTCGTTAAACAGTACAAAATAACATCTTACAAAGACAGTCGTTTTGTTAATAACATGCATTGTTTGTTAGAATTGTAATAAATTAGAAAATTGAAATGGAAAGTGTTTTTTTTTTGTGAGATTCACAACCCAATAAGAATGTAGAGAATATAGAGGGCTTTAACATTTGAAATATTAACCAAACTCATGTGGATGCATGTTCAGAGCATATCGCATCCTTTCCCTTCCAAATTCCATTACCTAGGCTTCCCAATCTTTTGGCATGCCGTCAACTTAACAATTCTTTGCGCTAATCAAACCACCATCGCTGTCCTGTAGGCGCATATTGTATTTTTGTGTGTTGAATATCTATATTTTTCATCTCTTGATAAGATTTTATTCCTTCACTTCTTTTTTTTATTCTGATGATAGGAGGAAAAAGCTATTGGATTCACATTGGGCTTTGGCATTTTGGCATTTTGATTTAAGAAATACTATTTTTCACAAAAACTTTACCTTATACTCCAACCATTATTCTTATATTGTTAGTGCGTGAGACATTTTTAGTGAAGAGAGAAAGAGAGAATAATAAAGAAAATAAAGATTTGTATTATTCAAGTGTACAAATAATGATACACACTATACCTATTTATATACGATCCTAATTGGACTTGAGCTAACACAACTTGGATTATATTAAATATTAAATCTAATATAATCTAATTTAATATTTCAACACACCCCCATAATTCAAGTTGTCGAACATTCTCAAAAATAGTCAATCTGAACTATTCCTAATTTCTTTCTCAAATTCAGGAATCTGTCGATCTTCAATCCTTTGGTGAAAATGTTGGCCAACTGTGCTTCACTTAAGCAATGCCTAACTTCAAGTTCACCTTGATTTACTTTTTCCCTCAAGAAGTGAAATCTTGCTTCAATATGTTTACTTCTTCCATGCAGAACTGGATTCTTCGCCAGATTTATGACTGACTTGTTGTCGATTTGTAATACTAGAGGTTTCTTCACTTTGACAGTCATTTCTTCAAGTACAGATCTAATCCAAATTGTTTGACATGCAGCATAAGATCCCTCTATATATTCAGCTTCACACTATGACAATGCCACCACAGGTTGCTTCTTCGAACACCATGAGATTGGGGCACCAAATACTTGAAAGAAATATCCAATTGTGCTTCTTCGATCTTCCTTATCTCCACATCAATCAGCATCTGAAAAACAATTAACTATAGCTTCTTTGCCTTCAGAATCTCGTCGAAATAGTATTCCACAATTTATTGAACCCTTCAAATATCAAAGGATTCTTCTTGCAGCCTTCATATGTGACACTCTTGGTTCACCCATATATCTATTTACTAATCCGACTACGAAACCTATATCAGGTCGACTATTGCACACATACCTCAGAGATCCCACAATTTGCTTGAACAAAGTTGCATCGACTTTGTCTTCCTCTCCATTCTTCTCCAACTTCACATTTGGTTCGACAGGTGAGGATGCAGGATTCGAATCATCCATTCTGAATCTCTTGAGTATTTCTTTGACATATTTTCTTTGACATACTTTCTTTGATGTAGCACCATACCTTGCTTCGACATTTGAAATTTCATGCCTAAAAAATAAGACAATTTTCCTAGATCCGACATTTCAAATTCCTTCGTCATCAACTCTTTGAACTTCGACAAGTTCTTCAAACTATTTCCAGTTACTAGCAAGTCATCAACATACAAGCAGATGATTGTTATATCTTGTGCTACAACCTGAACATAAACACTATACTCTGATTTGCATTTGACAAATCTTAATTCGACTAAGTATGAGTCGATCTTCTTGTTCCATGCCCTAGATGCCTGCTTAAGGCCATAGAGCGTTTTGTGCAATCTATATACTTTACTCGTTTCCTTTTGAATCACAAACTCATGAGGTTGTGTGACATAAACTTCTTCGTCTAAAGGACCATTCAAAAATGCTGATTTCACATTTAGATGAAATGTTGACCAGCCTTGGTCATGCCAATGCTACTACTAGTCGAATAGTATCTAATCTTGCTACTGGAGAAAATACTTCAGAGTAGTCAAGTCCTGCTCTTTAAAGAAAACCTCGAGCTACTAATCTTGCTTTATGTCTTGCTATTGACCCATCTGCATTGTGTTTCAACTTGAACACCCATTTTACTTCGATAGCTTTTGTATGTGTTGGCAATTTGACTAACTCCCATGTGTTGTTTCTTTCGATTGCCTGTAACTCTTCGACCATAGCTAACTTCCACTTGTTAATCTTCAAAGCTTCGCTATAGTTGATTGGTTCAGCACCTGCAAGTAAAGCAAAATGAACTAATTCTCCATATGGTGTGATTTCATCATCACCCATCACTTCATAATCATGAAGTCTTGTTGGAAGAACTCTATTTCTTTGAGGTCTTTGGCTTGTTTCAGCCACAACCTCTTCGACTTTGACTGTGACGGGAGTGTCAGCAACCGCTTCTTCTTCTACTTCGACTGGATTCTCAACAATTCCTTCGACCTCTACTTCATTAGTTTCTTCGTCAAAATCCAAGTTCATTAATGATTTGTTAATTGAATTACTAGAATTCCAATCCCAGGCAGAATTTTCATTAATCACAATATCTCGACTCAACACAATCTTTTCATTAACTGGATTGAATAGTCTGTATGCACCAGTTTTATGATATCCTACCAGAATCATAGGTTCACTCTTATCATCAAGCTTCCTTCTCCCTACATCAGGAACATGCTTGTAACACATAGAGCCAAACACCTTCAAGTGACTTACTGATGGTCGTTTGCCACTCCACACTTCTTCAGAAACCTTGTTCTTCAATATCTTAGTAGGACACCTATTCAAAATATAAACTGCAGTCGAAACAGCTTCTCCCCATAAAGATTTTGGCAATTTTTTTGCTTCAACATGCATCTTGCCATATCTAATATGGTTCTATTTCTTCTTTCACCAATTCCATTATGTTGAGGTGTGTAAGGAGCAGTTACATCATGATCAACACCATGTTCTGCACGGAAATCTTCAAACATCTTGGATGTGTATTCGCCACCTCCATCTGTTCGTAGAACTTTGATCATCTTCCCAATCTGGTTTTCGACAAGTATCTTGAATCTCTTAAAGATTTCGAATACTTCATTATTTTGTTTGATCACATAGATCCACATCTTTTGACTAAACTCATCGATAAAGGAAACAAAATATCTGTTTCCACCAATTGTATCTTCTTCAAATGGACCACATACATCTGAATGCACCACTTCGAGAATGCATGATGATCTCATTGACATAGTTGAAACGAAAGAATTTCTGGATTGCTTTCCCACTAAACAACCTTCACAAAGTTTTCCAGGCATCTCAAGACTTGGAATACCAGTAACCATATCTTGAGTAATCAGTTGATTAAGTGATCGAAAATTCAAATGTCCAAACCTCAAATGCCACAACCAACTATCCTTGTGGTCGACAATAGTTTTCAAACATTGAACTTCTGTCGAACTGATCATAGTCTTAAATATCCTGTTCTTCGACAATGGAGATTTTAAAACCAAATTATTCTTAGTGTCGAACAATTTCAAAACTCCATCTTTGATGACAACTGATAAACCTTTTTCAACTAGTTGTCCAACACTTAACAAGTTGCATTTCATTCCAGGTACATAGAGCACATCTTTGATAATAGCTTTCCCTCTATTACTCATTTGAAAGACTATGTTGCCAGTACCTTCTACTTGCAACGAACTATTATCAGCAAGTTTTACCTTGTTCTTCTTCGACTCGTCAAAATCTGTCAACCACTCCTTTCAACCAGTCATGTGGTTCGAGCAACCTGAGTCGAAAAACCAGATATTAGATTCAACATGGTTATCTGCAACTGCAGCCATAACAATCATATCACCTTCAGAATCATCTGAATCTTGGCGTGCAAGGTTCGCTCCTTCGTCCTTGCCTTTCGATCCCTTGTCTTTTATGTACCAATAATTCTTGGCCAAGTGTCCCCACTTTTCACAGTTATAACACTGCATACCTTTCTTATCTTCTTTGTCCTTTCGATAGTTTCCTCCTCCCCTTTTCGAGGATTCAGAAGATCTATCTTCGACCTTATTCTTATGGGAATTCGACCAAGACTTCTTGCCATGAGTCTTGTCGAACTTGCCTTTGAATTTGTTGGAACCACCATCTTTTTTCCATGATTGAGCTTGCAGTGCCTGTATCGAGTCCTGAACTCCCTTCCTTTCGACAATTCTCATCTCATGCGCCTCCAACGAACCAACCAAATCTTCCACTTTAGTGGTTTCAAGATTGTTGGATTCTTGAATAGCTACGATAACGTGATCAAAGTGAGAGGTCAACGTTCGCATTACCTTCTTAACTATCATCTTATCAGTAATGGTTTCACCACAACCCTTCATGAGATGGACGAGTTTCTGAACCTTCGACACATATTCTGCAACTTTTTCATCTTCTCCCATTGACAACAACTCATATTGTCGACGCAAGGTTTGTAATTTGACAACCTTGACTTTCTCACCTCCTTCGAAATACTTTACCAGAATATCCCATGCCTCATTCGCTGTTTCAGCATGAGAGATTCTGTCGAAGTTAGCAGCATCGACAGCCGTTTGAATGCAATAAGCAGCCTTGCAATCTTTTTTCTTGACTTCGTTGTGGGTTTTTTCTGTTCGTCGGTTGCATTTGTAGTCAACGCCGAAACGCCGTCGGTAACCACTTCTAGGGTTTCATGGAAACCAAATAAGAATTGCATCTATTTTTTCCATCGAATCCAATTTTTACCGTCAAGCATTGGAAGAGAATTTGGAATGCCCTTATCACTAGCCATCTTCGCAGCGGTTGATTTACTTGCCCTAGAAAAACGACCTCTGACGTGAAATTCTTGAAAACTTGATCAAGAACAATAACCGAAAGCTCTGGATACTAATTTGTTAGTGCGCGAGACACTTTTAGTGAGGAGAGAAAGAGAGAATAATAAATGAAATAAGGATTTGTATTATTCAAGTGTGCACATAATGATACACACTATAACTATTTATATATAATCCTAATTGAGCTTGAGCTAACACAACTTAGATTATATTAAATATTAAATCTAATCAAATCTAATATAATCTAATTTAATATTTCAACATATATCTTAATATTATTCAAAATATTTTAATTATATCTTTTTTATTTATTATTCGATCCGTCTCATAAAAAGTATCATATTTGAATAATGTGTAGTTCTTAAAAAAATGATTAAATGTGTTGGTTATAGTGAAAAGTAATATATTTACTAGAATACTCATTAATTATAATTAATAGAGTAGTTGAATGAAGTAAAAATTAATAAATAGGGGTATAATAAAGAAAAAAAGAATATTCACTAACAATGTAAAATATGTTTACACTGTCAACTAATGAAAAACATGTATTCAATTAAATCTTATTTTTATTTTTTAAAAATTGATATGACATGACAAGTATAAATTTTTTTATTAGATGTATGTATAAAATTGATTTACACTGTCTGTGCACTATCTTTAAACTCGTATAATAATGACTAATAATAATAAACAATGCATTAAAATTGAAAATAGACAATTATTTTAAAACATAGAAAAAAATATAAATAAAAGATATTTTGTATGAGACGAAGACAATATTAAATTTTTTGTACTTGTGCATTAGTTTATCGGAATATTTGACAAAAGAATTTCAATAACTAAAATTTTAATTTTTAAAGTACTTGATAAAAGAGTGCCGGTTGAAAAAAAATTAATTTTTAATATACCAAAACATTTAGGAAAAGAGTTTTGATAATCAAATTTTAATTTACTCTAACGAATAACTTAATTAAAAAGTGTTCTAATAATTTTCAAATTGTTTATCGAAACAATTATTAAAGTATTCAGGATGTTTTCAAACTACTCACCGGACAACTTAAATAATAAGTTCCGGTGGTTTAATTTTCGAAAATTTAAACTTTAGGAAACGGTTTAAACAGTGGCTAGAAGTGGTGTATTACGTAAAAAAAACGTGGTTGAAGTGTAGAAAGTTTAAGCAACACTTTAATGCAACAATTTTACGGTGTTGTCTAAACTCGTTTTTTCTTATGTTATACGAATGACTTAATTAAAGTCTTTCGAAATTAAATGTATTTTTTTAATTTTTTTTGAACATAATTTATTTTGAGTATTTTTTGTCAAATTGAATGAATTACAGAGGTAGGAAAATAATTGTTGGGATATGAGGTAAAATTTTCCCTTTTCACTTTTATGGTTTCTCCCATACCACTGTGAAAAGACTAAAATGTCTTCAACGTTCGAAAATACATCTCTGAATGCATCTTTTCCATGTCAAATTGAAGTAAAAATAGTTATAAACCTTTAGTATGTAAAAAATTGATCCAGAGATGCATCTTTGTATGAATAAAACGTGGATTCGGAGATGCATCTCCAGAATTCCCCTTAATTCATTATTCAGTGAGCAATTCAGATATGCATCTCGAGAATTCTCTCTGTTAGATCAAAGCAGAAACAACAATGATAAAATAAAATTGAAATAACTTAAATTAACTGTAAGATAAATTTTATATAGATAAACATTACATAAATTTAACAATACATGTTATTAAAAATAGGTAATCTGAGCGTTGTAACATTATTATATTATCGTCAACTGATCTTTGAATCGTCGCACCCACTTCAATCTGACTCTTTGTTGAGTAACGGTAAAAGGTACTCCACATCACCTCCAAATCATCATCCGTCTTCAATTCAAGCAATGAGAACTGTAGCTTCCCTTTATTGTCTATCGAGAGTGAATGATACTTGAGCTTGATAACTCTTCGATTTTCTAAATATTGTAGGAGAGTATTCAATTTGATTTTCATATCGACAAGAAGTATGTCCTTGCATATCCAAAATTGAAGTGGAGGTGTTGTGCCATTGAAATACACAAAAGCAAGATGGAGAGATATATACATTCTGATTTTTGTAAAGAAAATAAATTGGAAGATCCTATTTATAAAACTTGTAGAGCAATAAGGGTCTCACATACATGATCATGTCTGAACGAAAAACTCTAGATATGCATCTTTAGATCCGCCTTATTTTTTCAAAAAATAAAGATCGCTCCGAAGTTGCATCTCCAAGTGATTCCCTATTTTGTGTTTTAATAAATAAAAGGGAGTCTGAAGATGCATCTATGGATCCACCAAAAAATTATGCAGAAAACAAAATCATAATTATACATGTCAGAATTTCAAAAACAAAAGTTATCCACAAAATACCACAAATTTTATAACATTATGTGATGCATTACTTTAAAAAAAACGTGTTACACTGTTAGATTACAACTAAAACATATCAAAAGTTGAGTCACTACCTAAATATATTGGTGACTCAATCTTCGACCTTTCCTTATTTGCTTCTCGTTCAACGTTGCTCAACTTGGTAAACTATTTCATCCTTTCAAGAAAGTGATATGACCATGTTTTAACATCTTGTTTGAAATGTGTCGTTCACTCTGGTGATGTCTTTGGTAAAAGACATCCCAATTTCAAACAAATATGAACAAAATATTATTTTTTGATAAAAACCAATACACATGATCCGTTTAGATGGATTATGAGGTGGCACACTCTAGAGTGAAAAGAATGTTTTCAAGAAACTATATCGTGTTAAATCAATGCACACTTTATCATAAGCACTTGCTATAAGATGTTCCATTTCCGAAAAGCACATCCACTTTTCAAACGGAGCCAGACCACTAAGACAATGAACAAGAGAATTGAAAATTGTATCGTATTTTCCTTTGTTCTCATATAGCTTTGTGTATGATTCCATATGCATCATTATCTCTTGTATAATATGAAGACAAACAAGTTGATGGTCGTCCTCTCTCTTACTGAGTAACCTCAAAATAACTCGAAAATCATTGTTGCAGTCACTTCCAACATTTACAATCCGATTGATGTATTTATGCATAAAAAGAGGCATCTCATCAACGAATTTGATTTTTGGTAACGGCGGTGGAGTAGATGGTTTGCTAATGCGCGCATCCATGCAAGATGGTGTTTTATCAACCTTCCCGCTAGAGATGCATCTCCGAAAATATGCCTGAAGTGTTTTTAGAATCATATGTGTAAATAAGAAAATGCCACAAATGAGCGCATTGGGTATTTCAGAGATGTATCTCCAGATACGCCTACACGGTAAACAGAGATGCATCTTCAGACTATTATTTTTAAACATTGGGGTGAAACTAAAAAAGGAGAGGACTGACGTGATTTTGGATACGTCCGAAGATAAATCTTTGAACATTCGAAGAAAAAAAATCTGATTTTCATGGGTGTGGTATGCTCCAATAAGGGTGGAAAGAGCATTTCCCTTTGATTTTGGCAACCATTTCTTCATTTCTTTGCACCATTTTTTAAAAAATGGCTCAAGCTTCAAATAAAACATTAGTAAAAATATTTTTAATTGACTAAATAATTATTAAATCACTTATTTAGAGTGTTGATTAGAGTTTTCTAATTTTTCAACCTCAACACAACTTCAAAATACTCCCTCTTTCGAGGGAACAACTAACCACCATTGTAAATTCTTCTCTGCGAATCATTTAACACGAGAGTTGGTTCGAGCCACATAATTTATAAATCTATCACATAGTTATAACCTCAACCTACTAAGAGGTTACATGATCATCACACATATTGAGAGACACCCTCGATGAGTGCACTTTGGTCAAGCTCATTGACACACGCCTTCAACAAACATACTTTAATCACAAGAATAAGAATCATCAAATGCCATAAGGAAAAACCTTCTCTTGTATACGCAAGGAATACATATTGCTTTGCACAAATTCATTTAATTTGCACTAAGGCTCCATTAAAGCTGGAAAGCGTTCCTGCAAATCAGATTAGGTTTTTACCTTTGGTACCCAAATCTTTTTGGATTATACGGAATTAGTATCTCTAATAGGTCTAGGGTTATTAAATTTATACATTATTAGTTTATCATAACAAAATGACTATAAATGACCAATTTTATTATAGAAAGAACATTTATAGATATAACCATTTAATTTCTTCCTATTATTAAAACCTTTCCTAGATGATCAATTTGGTTTAAATCGTAGTCCGCTTTTATTTAAGGAAGATATTTGATTTAATATAATCAAATATAGTAAATTTAATTAGGATTTCATGCAAATCTTTCACTTTGATTTTTTATTAAAACATAAGTTTCATAATTATTGGTTGGGTTTGTAATATTAGCAATTTGATACCTTAGAGTTTCATTTCTATTCTCTAGAAACTCAATATAATCTTATAGATCTAGGTTGTTACTTTCCATTTTATTATGTTCCTCGATTATCTTACCACACAATTTTAATAATATGTTGTACGATAAATTTTTTACCTCACAACCATCTTCTTCGTTTGAGACCTTCAAGCAAACATATTCATCCTTTTCATTGAATACTAAAGATGAAGGATCACTAAAGATTCTATCAGAGGTTGATTCTTCAAGAATTCTTCTTAATGTTGAGTCTCTAAGGATATGGATTGATGAGACTTATTTATCATTACTTCTTTCAAAGATTCAGCTGAATGAAGCTTCTTCATTGATTAGATCAAATATTCTTCAGAGTCTAAAAACATTTGTAAAACAAAAAAGTAAGTAAGCTATGAAATAAAGAGATAATTGGAAAAACAAAGGAAGTAAAATAACATAAAAAGTAAAATAGATAAGGAAAAGATAAATACACCTGGAATTTATACAAGTTCAGCCTAATCACTTGGCCTACTCTTGTTCCCAAGAATTCTTCTTGAGAGTTTCCACTATTTTGAGAGCTTTCAATAAGATATGTCCACGAACCCCCTTTCACAAGGATTTAAAGTTTTTAAATGGCTAACTTCCAACCAAAAATTATACAAAGTTTTGACTAGATATCCTCTGAACCGAGATAGAGTTTTGTATTGGCTATCCTCCAAACTGAACCGAGGTTTTATATGTGTTGACCTATGAATCGAGATGAGATTTTGCAAAGGCTAATCTTGAATCAAGCTGAGATTTTACACAAGCTTATATCGAACCAACAAAACTTATACACTAGACTGAGCTCAGGAACCAAGATGAAATTTTACACGAGATGATCTCTAACCTAAATAGCTTTTATACTAGGATGGGCTCAGGAACCTTTGTAGAGATTTTACAGCTTTTATTGTAGGAAAAACTTACGTTTCACACGAAGATTTCCTAAGACAATCCATAAACCAAGAAAAGAGCTTTTATAAGTTTATCTCACAACCGAACAACTTGTTATAGGAGAAATGTTACTCAGAAGTAATACACTCTTGGTAAATTACAATTGCGCCCTCACTTAGAACATCGATCCTCACTAAACATAAGAAAATTCTCGAAGCAGTAATATGGCAAAAATAAAAGTGAAAAAAAGAGAGATTTATAGAAAGTAGGACCAAAGATAATTTTTGAGTGGTTTGAAATGATAGAGAAACTTTATATTTATACGCCAAAATGTGGTTTAAATTTGAAAACAATCCATGGGCGAAATAAGTGTCATAATCAATTAGGCCAATTGATTATCATATCTGAATAATTGATTGTTCAACCCACAAATAGAAGATTTTAATATTTAGTTGTTATCAATTGTTAAGAGATTTTAATATTCTCAAGGTTTTTAGTGTGGGTGTGACTTGAGAATTAAGATGTCTTCTAGTTGATGTTCATCTCTTTCATAACTATGAAGCTTCAAATCTTGGGACCATTATCTTTGACTTTAGTGTCACACAAGAACCTTAAATCTTCTAGCTTGGTGATACTTGAGAATTAAGATGTCTTTTGGTTGATTACCATAATCAGAGAGTTGAGAAATAGAACCACCAGAGAAACACAAGTCTTCACTTGAACATTGTTGGATATAAGATGTTAACTTCAAAGAGATGACTTGATCTTCAAGAGTATTTTCAAAAGCATAGCTCGATAAAACTTATTGAGCATTTTCGTCCGCTTCAACTATCTTCAAGAGATGACAACTTCACTTGATATCATTGGATATCAAGTGTTGTCATCATCAAAACAAACTGTTGATTACAACAACCAACTCTTATCCACTAAGTGGGGTTAGTTACATGAATCAACTTCCACCATAATGTTCTATTCAGGATCATATTTTTATTCAAATCATTAATCTCAAAATATTTCTTAATAATTTTTATTGTTTTTCTAGATCTCCTCTACCTCTAGAAATTTGACTTATCTCAATCTAATCTACTCTCCTTACCATAATCTACATGTCTTCTTTCTATATTCCCAAACCACTTAAGTTTATTTTCCACCATCTTTTCTACTATTGGGAATACCCTAACACACACACACACTCTCTCTCTCTCTCTCTCTCTCTCTAATATTTTCATCTCTAATGTTATCATGTATAGTCTTACCACACATCCAACACACCATCCTCATATTGTTACACTTACTTTGTTCTTGTGTCAATTCTTAACCGTCTAACATTCTATCTCGTACATCATCATAGGTCTAATTGCAGTCCAATAAAATTTCCCCTTCACCTTGAGTGGTACATTTATGTCACCTAAAATCCCTAAAACTCTCATTCATTTCTTCTCCGTCATTTTTTATTACGTCCCCAAGATATTTAAATCGTGTGACTTAAGGGAAGATCTGATCTCAAAATTTCACTTCTAGGTTAGATACTGTTGTACCCCAAAATTTTCCCTCTCTTTTCCAAGACATTTCTCACCAAAGATCTCAAATGCTCAAGGGTTTCTTAAGAGTTTGACCAGACAAGCTCACCTCCTAAGCATTGGGCCCAAATTAGGGTTTTGATTTTCTCAAGGACAATTAGACTTTTGATGCCTCAAACAAATTTCATTGTTCATTATAGGTCTCCAAGAATACTCATACCAAGTTTCAAGTCTTGCATCAAAAATTTGTTTAGTCAATTGCTCAGATGACTGGAAATTAGCTGTATTGGGTAAAAAGTCAACTATGGTTAATATACAGTCAAACTTCAAGATTTCTTGGCCAATATAAACATTTTGAAGTCATATTCATCAATTGATCATAATGCCTCAAGGAAAGCACTAAAATCATCAAAGGAGCAAAATTGTCAAAATTAGGGTTTTGACTGAGAATGACTAATCCTTGACTTTTGATCTAGTGCATGACCTAATGACTTGAACCATGATCTCAAAGATTCAAACATAACATGTTGAACTAATTTCATGACTCAAATAATTTCTCAAGAGCAAAGGATTGATAGTTGAAATTTGGATCAATTGATGAAAAGTCAACTGATACACAAAAAGTCAAACTTTGACTTTTTGGTCAACATTGAATTTCAAGACATTCAAAAATATACAACTTGATCATCAAGAATCAAGAAAGTCAATAAAATTCAAGATTTTCAATACTTATAAAAATTTTAAGTGTTTTTGACCTTGATAATTTCACTACTTCATGACAATTTTTCACCAAGATGCAAGATGATTAAAGGAAAAATTTCAACATGAAAGTTATAGATCTTGATGAATTTTACAACTTTTTCCTTGAGGATTGATGTCTAAAAAATGCTTAGATTAAGAGATATAGGCCCATGAAGTCATGACATTTTTTTATAAACACTTAATGAAATTTTCAACAAGTTTAGGCAGATTTTTGTCCCAACTTCAACAGCCAAGCATGTGCGTGCACCATGCGTTCCTCATCCACACTATCTGATCATTGGACAAACTGATCCATCACACCACATGAGTAGGTCAATGGTACATCACCACAAGCCAATAACATGGGATCACATACAGGCGCTGTACTTTTGTTTCTGGGCCTGAATTATTTTTGAGTTCACACCCCCCATTTACTATATCATGCGCAGACCCACATCACTTTTATTTTTATTGTTTTTTTCTTTTTGATTTCAAATAAAAAACATATTGGGCCTGACAAAATTGATTTTTAACCCCCATTTTACTTTTTAACCCCTAAGCCCAATGTTTTTCATATTCTTTACATTTTCTATATTTTAATTATTTATTTATTTTATTTAACCCAAAAATATAAAAATATATTTTCTTAAAAATAATTAAATAAAAATATTTTAATTTAAACACTTGTTTTATTTTTGTTAACATTTAGAACTAGACTTTGCTTATTTTCCATACTTTAAGATATTTTTCTAAATTAATATTAACCTTTAAATTATTTTCTAAACAAATTATTTAAACTTAGGTTTTATTTTCTTCTTAATTTCAACTAACTTAGATTTTAGGTTTTTGTCAATATTAACTAATTTATTTTTAAATTAATTATAAAACCTTTTTCCATAAAAAATCACACAAAACAATTTCTTTTTCTTCTTCATCTTTATATTTTTTGCATTTTATTATTATTCATATTCAATGGTTTGTAATAGATAATTATGGTTTTATTGCTTTCCTCCCCTCATTCACAAATTTGTTCCCCTCATTCCCAAAGTGTTGTAATAGCGTAAGATATTTAAATTCCACAATTTACTACTTTTCTTATTATTGTTAGTAATTAGGGTTTGCGTGGCAAGATTAAAAAATCAAACATTAGACAACCCTAATTCAAGATAAGATAAGAAAACAAAACACTTTACACACATGCACCTCTAAGGTAAACCTCACTTGTTGTCTCGAATATAAACAATCATGTCCCTCGAACGTGAGATGTTTTAGCAAAGACCATCGATTAAAAAGATCGTAGTCCCTCGATGACCCTTCAATGTTGCCTTCGGTAAACGATCTTAGTCTCTTACGACAAATTGCTAAAACATCTTACAAGTTACCTTCTATGATTGTACGCTGACCCACGCCTGTCCCTCACATCCAATGATATGGCTCTCCACCAATCAATGGTAGGATAACACCATCTAAAGGAGGAGGAAGAGAACAAATACTTTTTGAGTAGGTAGATTGCTCGTAATTGCTTGCTCACAAACTAAAATAATGTTTACACCTCACACTTTCAAAATACTTTTCAAAACAAATATTTTGTATACATTCTCAACGATACGAGAATCATTACAAAATTACCATCTTCAAAAATCTTCCGACATTTTCAAACATACACAAACACAAAGCATTTCAAAGTGATCAAGCAATTAAGAGCCTGTAGATAACTACAGATGAAAAGGGTTTGCTAACACCTTCCTTTTTCATAACCTACCCCCGAACTCAAGAAAATTCTCAAAAGGTCTTTCCTGTTCTTTTCACCCTTTCCTTTATTGGATAAAAGAAAAGTCGGTGGCGACTCTTGCTATCCGTAACATTTGTGATAAAAAGTAAAACACCCAATTCAGTTCTCTCACTGTATTACAAATACACTTCCCTTTTAGCTGAACATACATTCCATGTACCCCATCTTACTTCTACTTAGGCGAAAGCCATGCATTTCAAAAGCTCATCTCATAGTCTCAAATCTCTCATTTAAATCCTCCTTCGAATCTTGAAGTAAGACTATATCATCTGCAAAAAAATATGTATCTCAATGCTAACTCTTAGATATGTTATGTGAGTACATCTAAATTAAAATAAAAGGGTAAGGACTTCAGGTTAAACTGGATGCAAATCTATTGGAATGGAGAAATTCGCCTGTCTTGTTACCACATGTCCAAATATATGCAAACCTAGCTCTTTTCTTCTCTAGGGTTTTCCAAAAAAAAAAAAAATTAGACAATCTATCACACACCTTTTTCAAATCAATAAAAATTAACTGCATGTATTGTTAGTATTTTTACAAATAGGTCAGTCATTTTGTCTGAGAAAAAAAATCATGCATTTAAACCAAAGATTTTCCAAAATCGTCGGTTCATCGATTTTGGTCAGTTTTGATCATTATACACTAGTTCAATAGCATATCCGATCCAACAATCATACTATACCAGCAATCCCTCTGATTCCCATTTTGACTGGTCGGTTGAACTTGATTTTTAATACATTACTTTTCATTCTTTTGAAGGATTTTATATGATATACTAGGGAGTCATTTTTTGACTTAAATTTTATATATATATATATATATATATATATATATATATATATATATATATATATATATATATATATATATATATATATATATATATATATATATATATATGGTGCATTCTCTCAAACTTCTCACGTAGTGATTTATCTTTCATGGCTTCCTGTGTATACCTTTAATTTTATAAATATTTTTCAAAAATTATAAACATTTATATAAAAATCAAATACATATTTAAAATTTTGATATATTAAATCAGTTCAATTGATAACTCAGTTCCAATTAAAGGTAGTAAAGTTTTGTCACAAATGTTTATTATGCATATTCCTAAGAAAATGAGTGTGGTGGAGATCTTTTGTATTCAAATGAGCTTGGATACAAAATTGTTGCATACCAACGAAATAATCATTTTAAGCTTCTAAAAAGCCTTGCTGTGTCTTGTTGGAGCAGTTCTTTTTCTTTGCTTTTCTTGCCAATTCCCCCAGCATTGGCTTTATTTCTCAGTCTCACACAGCCCTTTTGGGGCATAGATCCTTCATAATTGCCATCACTACATTTTACTTTCCCTTTCCAAACACCATCACTACCCTAGTCACATATTGCAATGAACATTGAAACCATACACTAGCACTATTCACCACCATAGAGAGACTAGGAAAGAGTGAAAATTATTATTAATATTTAATATTTTATAATAGATCTAAACTATGTCCTTTAAATTTGTAAAACCAATATTTTAGTACTAAGCTGATGTCTCAGAATTTTATATGTTTGGAAAAAAATTAAAATATTTTTTTTAATTCGTATGTTAATATTAAGATTTTTTTTGATCCATTAATTTTAAAAGAAAATTATATTGATCTCTTAATTTTTTAAAATGTTTTATTTTAATTATTTTTATTTAATTAATTATTAAAAAATTCATAAATTTGTCGCTAAATTCATCGTTAATTAAATATAAAAAATTAAAATAAAACATTTTAAAAAATTATAACAACTAAAATAAACTTGAAGTTAATATAGGGAAAGAAGAGATTATGATTTGTTATGCCTTATTGTTGTCATTAGTTTTTTTAGCTATTCTCGAGTTGCGAAGATTCAGAGACTTGACGCTGAACACTAATTTGTTTCTAGTATATTTTTGTTTAGATTCCTTCCCTCTTTTCAATGCTTAATTGGATGAATCTCATGCCCCATGCTCCCTTAACTGCCATTTCACGTTTTCTAGTTCAAAAAGTACTAGTAGTATATTTGTATTTTTGTATAATAATTTTATATTAAAAATATAGTAGTAAACTTTTTTGTTGTGTAAAGTTGTCTAGACCAGGTATAAGGAGCTGTTGAAAAAAGAATTTAATAATTGAATAAGTATAATGAAGTATTGAATAAAAGATTAAAAATGATTTAAAACATTCAATACATTAAATGAAAAAAAAAATTACATATAATATTTTATAAAATCTTATTGATTGTTATAATTGATTAAATTTTCAATTCATCTTAATTATTGGACTTAATTATTTTATAATAAATTATTTATTTATTTATTTTTATTTTCACTAAAATTTATCATTTTTTTATAAATAGAGATTTAGTTCATTTGATTTGGACATACAAAAAAAATTATTTTTTCTCTCTATTTTTTTTCTATTTATCTTCCAATAAAATTTTTTTATCAACTTTTATTTATTTTAATAATGACTATTCCTATAAAATTAAAAAAAATAATTAAAAAATTAAGAATATAAAATTAAAATAAATTATTAAATTAGAAAATAAATTAAAATAAATTATTTAACTCTTAATTGTTTTAATTATATTTCAATCAATAATTGATATTAATATAAAATCATAAAAACAAAAATATAAAAGAAAATAAAAATATGAAATAAAAGTGATGGGGTAGGGTGTTGAATTATTAAACAAAACCATTGTAGTGAGTAAAAGTTGAATGAATGTTGAATTATTATGTGGAAGAAAAAGAAGACGATGTGGAGTATAAAAAGTGAAAAAGAATAATGTTGAATATGTAAACCATTGTACATAATCTAAGGTGTTTTAGAGTATTTGGATAATTTATAAACTAGTTCGCTCAAAGTGTTAATAAACTTTGTGTGTTTATATAACAATGAAAATCCTTATCTTATTATAAGAATGAGGTATTTATAAAGATTTGTTGATCTAGGACAGGGAGTCAGAGAGCGACTTACCCTATCTTCACAATCAAGAAACGTGATCGTTAGAGAATTTAGTCTCCTAAAATTATGGGGAGAGCAATATCTCCTCCCTGACTAACTCTAAACTTGTCAGTATTCGAAACATGTCACTGCGTGAGTGAAGCTAATACAAGTGGATCAAGTCTAATGGAGAGATTAGGTATCCATGTCGGGAGGCTACTGTCTGTCGCCCTACGCAGAACTGTAAGAAATTCTATGTGTTCTTTCTAGGAAAATGGGAGATTCATCTCTCATTCTGAAAATGAGGTATTTATAGATGCTCTTTTCCCTATGCTAAAGAGTCAGAGAGTTGCATATCCTAACTTAACGACTAAGAAATGTGATCGTTAGAGGACTTAGTCTCCTAAAATTGTGAGGAGAGCCATTTTTCCTCCTTGATTGACCGTAATCAATTAATATTTAACATGTCACTATCCATATGCACTAAAGCTAATACATATAAATCAAACTTAATTGAGAGACTAGGAACCCATGTCAGGTGGGTACTATCCGTCACCTTACCTGACAGGGTAAGACTTTAGACTATCTAAAGGCTTATTGGTATATTCATCCAACCTTAAATTTGATGATTTCTTCTTCCTCTTAAATTATCTCTCCTTATATCTAGTAAAATTATTGTAGTACAATTCTCAATATTAATTCTAACAAAATTAAAATTGGATTTTTTGGTTTTATAATTGATTTTTAGACTCAAATTTTTGTTTAATTCAATTTAATTAGAATATATCCAACCATAAATTAATTTGCTTCAAGTAACTTTTAGCAAGATTTATATTGACAAATCAATTTGCTTCAAGTAACTTTTAGCAAGATTTATATTGACAAATCAATAAATTCAAAACTAATTTTTGTTATAGTGTACAACCAAACACTCTTGATCATGTGAGTGAAATGAAAGAAATTGAACGCTATGTCCCTACTTTTATATGCATGCCAATATATATGCAAGTAGCTGCTGCTACACATATTCATGCATTAATAACAACTCACATAGTTTTTTTAGTGTTTAGTGAGTTAAATATAATAGAGACTAGGAAGTGAAGAATTGGGTAAGGATGGTCTACTTCATTTCAGTATTTATAAAACTGATCCACCATTTTAGGAAATAATGTTAATGCTACCTGACAGCAAACACAACGTTTTTCTTCAATAGAAACTGATCTTCCTACGGCATAGATAATTTCGTTGTGTTTGATATTTTTGTGTTATCAAAGTTTATTTTAGCTTTACATCTTAGTTTAATTAGAAGTAATAGATAAATAAAAATTTGACACGATAACATGATATTAATAGGGTACTTGCAGTATGCACAATAAAGATGACTATGTTTACGATAAATTTAACAAGGGAGTTTTAAGTTTTTTATATTTGAATAAATGATATTTTAACCTAACTCTCTCGATAGGTATTTATAGTTCCTAAAGGATGCAGGTCTCTTTATTTATAATGTCCAAAATATACAATCTGACTTTGACTTATTAGGGACCGTGGTGGATGACTCATCCTTCAATATAGCAGATGTGTTTATTCAATAAGGAGATTTGAAACTATTTTATTATGAACAAGATATTTCAGTTAATTATTAGAAATAAACTTTTTCTGTCACCTCCTATTATGTATAAAAGAGTGCGGCAAGCTTGCCTCCACGTCAGACACATGCTTGACTCCGTTTAATTTGTTTTTAATTTTTTTTTTATGTCTTATTTACGGGATGAAGTATGGTTAATGAGTCATACCATTGATACTTAATAGGTTTGTGATATAATATAATAGTCCACAATCTCTCCAATACAAGGCTTATAAGGACGAAGTGATTAAAAGAGAACATAATGGTCAACGGTTTCTTAAGCACAAGGTCAATAAGAGCAAAGTGATTAAAAGAGGACATAATAGTCAACAATTACTTAAGTATGAGGTCAATAAGAACGAAGTGGTTAAAGGATGATATAACAATCTGCAATCACTCAAGTACTGGATTTATGTGAGACAATTGATTAAAGAAAGAGTAGCCCATAACCCTCAAGCACGAGGCTTATAGAGGATAGTTGATTAAAAGAAAACATAGTAGTCCACAATCACGAAGCATGTAAGAGTGAAGTGGTTAAAGGAGAACATAATAGTCCACAATCTCTTAAGCACAAGACCTATAAGGTAGAATTGATTAAATGAGGACACATCAATTTATCCTCCCCCAAACATGAGACCTATAAAGGCGAAAGGGTTAAATGAGGTCATGGTAGTCTACAAATGATGAGGCATAATTCTATGAGCACAATGACGTCAAATATTACGAATTTCATTTTTAGTCCCTCAAAATATTTCCTTCAAAGAATAGTCATCTTAAAATTTTCCATCCACACTTTTGGTCCCCGCCGTCTATTTGATATAACGGAAGCTGACGTGACATGCCACGTCAACTAAAATTCATATTACACCGTAAATAACTAAAAACATAATAAGTTCTCATAAGCAATTAATCAAACAGTTAGTAGACAAATTGTTTTTATATCTCATTCTTCACTTCATCATCATGGTGACTAATCGTTTTTATTCCTCATTCTTCTCATCATCGTCACAAAAGCTATAAATGAAGAGTAACAAAAACATGCAATCCATGCAACGAAAACTTATATGTTGAGATTATTGAACTATGTTATCCTTTCTTACTATGTCCTCAACTCGGCCTGCTTTTCAGTTCTAAAGATGGTCTTGTTACTTCCTGCACTTTTTAATAAATTATGGGTACGACTTATGAATGTGCTACATCTATCATTTACTTTTTTTGTTATGCCACTTTGCTTTGTTTTTTCACTATTTGAACTCCACTTGTACAAATAAAACTTGTAATTCTGTAAAATTCTGCAAAGTTTCTTGCAACAAATATGCATATTCTTTTTTGGGTGATGTTTGTTGCATTATTATTTGCTTTAAAGAACTCTATCTTTTGAACTGCACATGGTGCCAAGTTTTATGTACTTCTCAGTTGAAATATTTTGCTATCAAACTAGTTTTATCTTTAGCAAAACATCATTTATGTAGTTGATGTTAGTTTTCTTTAAATCTTTCATTGATGATACTGTGCAGGCAAATCCTCCACAAGTGCACTCCAATAAATAGTTATGTTTGAATACAAAATATTGAATTTATAATCTAATAATTTAATCAATCCAATCATTATAAGTTTACTACAAATCTGGTTGTAGGCGTTGAAGTCGCCGAGGTTCCAAATTGCGTCGTGCGTAATAGACAAACAATGAATATTAAGTGGTCTTTTAAAGTTTATAGTATTGAAATATAGTAATAGGAGAGTGGCATTTCCAGCAATTACAAATCCCATCAATCATAATATATATGACGAATTTGTCAAAAATAAGGCCTATGTAGTCGGAATTATTAATTGGATTGTAACTTATATTACTCAGAACCAAATGACAATTTCAAAAAATGTTTTTATGCTAGCTCTAGTTGAGGAATGTTCAAAGCTTATGTGCCAACATAAGTCATCTTTGTTCTTTGCCAAATGCTTATAGTATCCATTTGTTATAGTGAGACGACACATAATTCATATTTATTTCTTGTCTGGTGTAGGTAATCTAAGAGTAAGTGACGTCGAAGATCTTCTAAATAATTACAAACAATTAGTTTATAAGTTTGTGTGTCTTTCCAAAGGCTTAGGTGTCTCATCTACATCTCATCTTTCATCCAATCCTCAAAATAATGCTCAGGAACATGCTGAAACCTTTTTCAAAGGGTTGTCTTAAGGACAGAGAAAAAAGGATAACATATCTCAATATATAAATTATAAGTTTACGTTGCATGTATTTGTTGTGATGATGATGTGAAGAATGAGGTATAAAAATGATTAGTCACCGTGATGATGATCTGAAGAATGACGGATAAAAATATTTGCCTACCAATTGTTTGAATAATTGCTGGTGAGAAATTATTGTTTTTTTTCCAATTATTTAAAGGGGGTTTCAAACCCCTATAATCTATATCTTTATTTGCAGTCTTGACTTTAGTTGACGTGGCGTGACACATGACCGTCATGTCAGCTTCCGTTAGACCAAATAGACGACAGGGACTAAAAGTATAGACGAAAAACATTAGAAGGACTATTCTTTAAAGAAAATTTTTTTAGGGACTAAAAACGAATTTTACAATATTTAGGAGAACACAAACATATTTAACCCTTATTAGAAACAAACTTTTTATGTCACCTCCTATTATGTAAAGGAGTGCGACAAGCTCGCCTCCACGTCCGCCTAACTTGTTTTTAATTTTGTATGTCCTATTTACGGGATGAAGTGTAGTTAATGGGCCGGACCGTTGATATTTAATGGGTTTGTGATATAATATAATAGTCCACAATATCTCCAATACAAGACTTATAAGGACGAAGTGATTAAAGGAGAACATAATGGTCAACAGTTTCTTAAGCACGAGGTCAATAAGGGCAAATTGGTTAAAAAAGGACATAATAGTCAACAATTACTTAAGCATGAGGTCAATAAGAACGAAGTGGTTAAAGAATGATATAACAGTCCACAATCTCTTAAGTACGAGGCTTACGTGAGGCAATTGATTAAAGAAAGAGTAGTTTATAACCCTCGAGCATGAGGATTATAGGGGATAATTGATTAAGAGAAAACATAGTAGTCCACAATCACTCAATCACGAGACATGCAAGAGAAGTGGTTAAAGGAGGACATAATAGTCCACAATCTCTCAAGTATAAGACCTATAAGGTAGAATTGGTTAAACGAGGATACATCAACTTACCCTCCCCCAAGCATGAGACCTGTAAAGGCGAAGGGGTTAAATGAGGTCATGGTAGTCTACAGAGCTTAATGACGAGACCTAATTCTACGAGCACATTGACGTCAAATCATACTCTATCTTAAATGGTGTCTTCTTAGTAGAGGTGTGAGTTTTTGGGTGATAAGAATGTTAAACCGAGACAAACTTAGTTTGAACTTCAAACTGATGGCAAAATTCATGTATAATAGAGTAAGTGATTTGAATTTCGTTGTCCAAAACATTGGATATTGATAATCCAAATTTATAAATTATTTTCTTCATAGTAAAAGAGTCTTACTTTGTCCACCATGATCTTTGACAATGTATCTGTTTCACATATATAGGTGAGAATTTTAAGTTTCTCAATGTTAGGTAAAGAGTCCTAAAATATTCGCAAGCCATTGATAAAATTATGAAAGTGATATCACTGGATGTATGATCTTTGCGAGAATGTAGTGCATGTTTGAATATTGATGACATTTGGCATTAGTCTCAACTTGGATCATCCATTTACTTAAATGATTTTCATCAACCATCTAAATCCAAACCCGTTCGTCAATTTGAGTCCCGAATCAATATCTTGTAGTGGTTAATCCTTAGAGGTTAACCTAGTGATGAAAACTTAGATCTTGAGATTGTGCTTCTCTCAACATCTGATGATTGAATTTGTTGAAAATATAGTTCTTTGTGTCGAAGTAGAATGTTGTTCTGCGCAAGATGTGTCGAAACACCCAATATATTGTGTGTCGAATTAGTTAGATAGTGTGTCGAAGCAGTTGCTACACACAGATTTGATTTAGTTCTAAAATAAGTATTTTGAATTTTTTATAGTGAGACGACACATAATTCATATTTATTTCTTGTCTGGTGTAGGTAATCTAAGAGTAAGTGACGTCGAAGATCTTCTAAATAATTACAAACAATTAGTTTATAAGTTTGTGTGTCTTTCCAAAGGCTTAGGTGTCTCATCTACATCTCATCTTTCATCCAATCCTCAAAATAATGCTCAGGATCATGCTGAAACCTTTTTCAAAGGGTTGTCTTAAGGACAGAGAAAAAAGGATAACATATCTCAATATATAAATTATAAGTTTACGTTGCATGTATTTGGTATTCCTTATTTATAGCTTTTGTGATGATGATATGAAGAATGAGGTATAAAAATGATTAGTTACCATGATGATGATCTGAGGAATGATGGATAAAAATATTTGCCTACCAATTGTTTGAATAATTGCTTGTGAGAAATTATTTTTTTTCCAATTATTTAAAGGGGGTTTCAAACCCCTGCAATCTGTATCTTTATCTGCAGTCTTGACTTTAGTTGACGTGGCGTGACACATGGCCGTCATGTCAGCTTCTGTTAGACCAAATAGACGACAGGGACTAAAAGTATGGACGAAAAACATTAGAAGGACTATTCTTTAAAGGAAATTTTTTGAGGGATTAAAAACGAATTTCACAATATTTAGGAGAACACAAACATATTTAACCCTTATTAGAAACAAACTTTGTAACGGAGTGCGACAAGCTCGCCTCCACGTCAGACACGTGTTTGACCCCGCCTAACTTGTTTTTAATTGTATGTCCTATTTACGGGATAAAGTGTGGTTAATGGACCGGACCATTGATATTTAATGGGTTTGTGATATAATATAATAGTCCACAATCTCTCCAATACAAGACTTATAAGGACAAAGTGATTAAAGGAGAACATAATGGTCAACAGTTCCTTAAGCACGAGGTTAATAAGGTCAAATTGGTTAAAAAAGGACATAATAGTCAACAATTACTTATGCATGAGGTCAATAAGAACGAAGTGGTTAAAGAATGATATAACAGTCCGCAATCTCTCAAGCACGAGGCTTATGTGAGGCAATTGATTAAAGAAAGAGTAGTCTATAAATCTCGAGCACGAGGATTATAGGGGATAACTGATTAAGAGAAAATATAGTAGTCCACAATCACTCAATCACGAGACATGCAAGATAAGTGGTTAAAGGAGGACATAATAGTCCACAATCTCTCAAGTACAAGACCTATAAGGTAGAATTGGTTAAACGAGGATACATCAACTTACCCTCCCTCAAGCATGAGACTTGTAAAGGCGAAGGGGTTAAATGAGGTCATGATAGTCTACAAAGCTTAATGACGAGACCTAATTCTACGAGCACATTGACGTCAAATCATACTCTATCTTAAATGGTGTCTCCTTAGTAGAGGTGTGAGTTTTTGGGTGATAAGAATGTTAAACCGAGACAAACTTAGTTTGAACTTCAATCTGATGGCAAAATTCATGTATAATAGAGTAAGTGATTTGAATTTTGTTGTCCAAAACATTGGATACTGATAATCCAAATTTATAAATTATTCTCTTCATAGTAAAAGAGTCTTACTTTGTCCACCATGATCTTTGACAATGTATCTGTTTCAATCCATTTAGTAAAATAGTTCACATATATAGGTGAGAATTTTAACTTTCTCAATGTTAGGTAAAGAGTCCTAAAATATTCGCAAGCCATTGATAAAATGATGAAAGCGATATCACTGGATGTATGATCTTTGCGAGAATGTAGTGCATGTTTGAATATTGATGACATTTGGCATTAGTCCCAACTCGGATCATCCATTTACTTAAATGATTTTCTCCAACCATCTAAATCCAAATTCATTCATCAATTTGAATCCCAAATCAATATCTTGTAGTGGTTAATCCTTAGAGGTTAACCTAGTGATGAAAACTTAGATCTTGAGACTGTGCTCCTCTCAATATCTCATGGTTGAATTTGTTGAAAGTGTAATTCTTTGTGTCGAAGTAGAATGTTGTTCAACGTAAGATGTGTCGAAACACCCAATATATTGTGTGTCGAATTAGTTAGATAGTGTGTCGAAACAGTTGCTACACGCAGATTTGATTTAGTTTTAAAATAAGTATTTTGAGCTTTTTATAGTTTTGGATTTTTTGATTTATAGAGAAAGTAAGTTCAATTATAAATAGAGAGAATAACTCTTATTTTTGTTATCAATTGAGTATTCAAAGTATTTGATAAGAAAATTTTCCAATTTTCTTTTCTTTTTCAAAAAATAATATCTTGGTAGTTGTTGTTTGAATGACAATTAGGATTGAAATTTGATATGGATATATAAGCATATGAAGTGAGGTAAATAACACAGGTGGAAAAGGCCAAGATAGTAATTGAATTGAATCAAGTGCTTGGTTCAGCGATCTACGCAGGAGCAATAATTTGGAAGTACAAACTTCTGAGTTGTAGTCATCACTCATCACTGCTTACCACTCACTTACCCAATACCAAACAAAATACAAAAACCCAATTCACGAGGCTCTCTATTCCTTTCTGACAAACTCCTTTAATATACTCACTAACTCACTCTTCCACTCCAAATTATGTTTAATATTGTAGTACTAATTTAATTCATTTAACACTTTTAATTCTCATAATCCAGTGAATTAAACTTTACGTTTTATTTTAATGACAATGTATTGTTATTATAATATCAACATTAATAACTTGTCTGGTCCAGATTCTTTACTCCCCTGTCAGAACTTCTGAAACAAGTGAATGAATGAGAAGTAAAGAAATCTATTTTTATAAAATTGGTGCAATAAATTTGATTTAAATTTGGGACGGTGAGGTTTCTAAAATGGTGAAAACTTTAAAATCATAACAATCTTCAACAAAAGACTAGAACCATGAATTTAAAGCTAGCATCATTTTTTTTACAGTTAATTACTAGCAATTAATTTTAGAGCAACTAATACTCCATATTCTTAAACATATTATAGATGTTTCCCTTACGCTAGCTCTATTTGGAACATTGATTGATTGATTACTATTTTGTTAAAGTGATTTTGCCTTACGTTAATGCCCACCTCCAAATAGTACTATACTACTGGTAGTATTGAACTTAAAATCACCATGTAGCATCAAACACTATACCTTTAAAATTTAAAATTGAAAACTTTTAAGTGGATGATGAAGGGTTAAATCTTAACTCACCCTGCAAAAAAATTTGAATAAAACAAACATATTCGACGGACCGGATTTATTTGATCAGTTAGATGAAAGTGCGAAGAGAGAACTAGTAGAAGTAATAGATCTAAGTAATCACATTACTCTTTATTGATGGACCACTTTACATCACGTGCATTACGTGACATAAGCTAATTAACCCATCATATTTTATGCCTTATATCAATATTACGAGTTAGATTATATAATGAGCCAACAAAATCTATATCAAAAACCAAAAAAAAATTACAATTACAATGACAAAACATGTAGAAAGGAATCTTAAATAGATGAAAGAGGTTTCATAAATGTCTAGTTTTTCATCATGCACAAAACAGACCACAGATTCCCGTGACACTTTAATCTGCACAAAAAATAAAACCTCACTCATCTTTGTACTGTAATTTGCATTACGTCTCCCCCCACATGCCCTCACTCTCTCTCTCTCTCTCTATCTCTCTCTTTCTCTTTCTCTCACTTTCTCTCTCTTCTTTTCTGCAGCATAGTAAGTAAATAATCTGCCAAACAAAGCCTCTGCTACACTCTAGCACCCTACTCTCTCATTTTCACCTATTCAACTAGCAATTATTGTTGTTACATAAAAAGGGTCTCAAATTTCACTTCAAAATGCCAACTTCATCTTCATTTTTGAGACAGGTAAGTGCTAAGGAAACTTGGAAATCAACATCCAACAGGTGGAGTGGAAAAAACACCTACAGCACCACTTGTAGTGACTTTGAAACTAATCTGAGTCAAATGGAAGGGTTTAACATAAACATGTATGGAAATGAAGAGAGTGCTGGCATGATGGTGAGGAAAAGAGTTATGGTTGTTGTGGATGGTTCTTCTCATTCTAAACATGCCATGATTTGGGCTCTTACTCATGTTGTTAATAAGGGTGATTTGTTCACTTTGCTTCACATTGTTTCTCCACAAAGGGCTAGTTCTGACTCTTATTCTTCTGCTTATCTTGTTAATCATCTTGGGTCACTTTGCAAAGATTGCAAACCAGAGGTACTGACTTGCTTAAGTTTTTTAATTCTGTTAGATTTTGCTCTTTTTCTCAAGTTTCATTATGCTTTGGAAATCTAGACTCAAAAAATTATGTGAGTTTTCAATGTTGTTGAGAGTTAATTAAGTATGAATTAGGATACTCACTTTCTTATACAACTTTAGATGGCATTAGCTAGTGTCTGAACTTTGAGCTGCATGCACTGGTCCCTTGTGTTTTTTTATGCTTTTCTTTTTAAGCTTTATGATAATGTTATGGTCTGACATAGGTGGAAGTGGAAGCACTTGTAATTCAAGGACCAAAACTTGACACGGTGATGAGCCAGGTTAAGAAATTGGAGGTCTCTATCCTGGTACTAGGCCAAAAGAAGCCACCTTCCCTCTTAAGCTGGTAACAACTTTTTGATAACATACTTTCAAAATTTCTCTTGTTACTAATGTATGTATTCTGAGTTTTTTCTTAACATGGTTTAGTGATTGTAAATTATTCATTACTTTTTACAGTCTGTGTGGAAGTGGCAGCTGCAGTAGCACAGAAGAGTTTGTGGAGTACTGTATCAATAATGCAGAGTGCTTGACAATAGGAGTAAGGAAGAGAAGCCAGGGCAATAATGGTTACCTTATCAGCACCAGGTGGCAGAAGAACTTCTGGCTTTTGGCTTAGATTATAGGTTAGATCTCATTAGAGGGATAAATGGGGAAATAAATTAACCTTAATATTTGTATTGTCACCTATAATCTATCTCACTATGTAACTAATTCTGACTTGTGTATCGTAACTTTACTAATGAAATAAGGCTTGTCATTTTTAGACATCATGGTAATTGGTACTCAAAGACATGTTTGAAAATCACCAAGTGGTCCATGCTTGTGAAATATTTTCATTCATATTTTGGGTTGATATTTTGCTCAAGATCTAGAAAATCAAGTCATTGCAGCACCATTAATAATAGTACTGCAAATAATAAATAACCTGCATTGGTCTTGTTAGAAGTGTGGGTTTAATTAAACTCATGATTCTCAAGTTTTCTACACTGGCTGAAATTTGCCATAAACTCTTCAGAGTTTTTATAAAAAGTAACCTCTCTTTGTTGCAATTCACATGCATTTGAAACACAAATGGACAATTAGCACACTGATAAGCATTGAAATAGAAACCAGAAATTTTGGAGTTGCAACTCAAGTCTAGTTTGAAGTACTGTTAAGATATGTTTTGTCTTTGTATTGTAGCACGGAAATAGTAACACAAAAATAAGTATCCTGCACATAATGTTAAAACTATATTTGTAATCACATGCATCAGAAACACTAATAGACAAATTACTGTTAGGTATGTTAAGTCCAACTCATTAGAAACACTAATAACAAATTACTGTTAGGTATGTTAAGTCCAACTCATTTGCAATTACAAAAAAACAATAACTTAACAATCATCGCCCGTGGGCTACATACAACTCTATGCTAGAAAAACACAACTGACAAAGACTGGGGGCTAAAGAAACAAGAAAGACTCTTGTATTAAATATTTTGGGGGTATTCTAACACAAAAAATATCCAAAGTCACTTTCATATTTTTAGACCTATTGCTATATCTGTCTTCCAAATGACAGAGGAAACCTCATATATGTAGCTAACCCAATTACTATTAGAACTTATTTTCTAATTTATCATTTACAAGTGGAAGCAACTCCATCTTACTCCGAGGGGTTCTTGGTGTCCGAGGAGTTCCTGGAACTGATGGCTGTTGAGAGAGCAAGTGCCTCACATAACCATAGAATGTACAACCCACAAGAGTCACGGCACACCCAGCGGCATTAAAATATGAGATTGGGTTCCTAAATATCAGCCAAGAAACAAGGACAGCAACAGCAACCTGCACAAAATACATGTTTCAGGTTAATTTAACAAATGCAAAATAACTTAATTGAAAGTTAAAAGAGTGAAAATTTTAGTTAGTGGCTTGAACCATTGTGTTATAAATCTCACCTTAAGATTCCCAGCAACGTTAAAAGTTACAGCAGTGGTGGAATGGATCACATAAAAAATGGAGAAGTTAAGACAAAAAGCCAACACCCCAGAACTGAAAATAATGATGAGGGCCGACCAAGGATATGGATGAGTATTAAGCCATTCCAGAACTCCATTGCCTTCAAGTAACATGGCAGGAAGCACCAAGATCATGGTTGCATAAGGTGCCATGTAATAAACCGTGTTTATACTAAAGATAACATGAAGAGAATTGTTAGTGCTGTTATCCAATGCAAGCATGAAAAAGACAAGTAATTAGCAAAAGTTCTTTTTTTTCCATAAATATATGGCTGTCCATGTTCTAACACAAGTTGCAAAAGTTTATACCCAGCAACATCAAAATAGAAATGAGTTATTTCAAACAAATATGCAAAGAATAAACCAGCCTGATTTTTATAACAAAAACGTCTTTTTATTTTAATGACCAGTATTATTCCAATTAAGATGCATCTGCAATTGTGTCTTCTCTATGCTACAAAGCATTCCTCTATTAAAAAATTACTGCGCAACACAAATATTGATCACCAACGATTACAAATTTACATTCATTACGTATAGGAACCAGAATAGAATTCTGGTTGAACAGGTGAGGTACCACCCTAGATCCTCCCCAGTGGCCCATTATTAAAATTAACAACTATGGTTTTAGACAACATTTTTTTTAATTGGAACCCAATCCCCAATGTTTTTTTGAATTATCCACATCTATTTTTCCCGGCATGATGAGAAACTGTTGTTTCTATAAAGAACCTCATCCTCAACACCCAACTGTTGCAATGGTTAATGCAATAGCGTGCACACTAACAACGGAAGCACTACTGAGCCTGAAACCCTGAAACTACACATTAAACACACCTCCACCACCAGAATAGCTCTATTTGAAGTTGTTAGCTCCACATGCTAAAAAAATTATCATGGGATCCAAATCATCCTAAAAAAACAGGACAAAGAGAATCTCAATGCCATTGACAATGAGATTGCTCATAAGTTGGCTTCCTATACTGCTCCCAAATCCCATTGGAGATGCCTTTTGCTGAAAGTTACACCAAAAACAGTTGTTACAAGATTGTTTGTATTGAGTTCGAAGGTGGGGTTAGCCATTCAATGAGTTAACTCGGCCATATTTTTTTTTGTCCTTCTCAGTCTTGTCAGATCCCACCGCAAACTCTCCTGAGGGATTGATTGAAGTAGGGAAATCAGTGCCCTCGAAAGGGCGTCGAAACAACTTTCCTCACCCCACGTAGGACTCATGGCAGTGGTGTTATTATTGTTAGTGTCCTCCAACGGTGTGTCTTCATCGATAAGAAACTGGAGCAGGAGCCAGGACTCCCAATCATCTAAGTTTTAGACATGGAGTGGAGTGAATCTTTATTTGAAATTAGATTCGAGTTACGGATTTTATATAGTTTGATAATAATGAGCAGTAGTGGAATCAAATTATCAAAGTGTTTTAAGGGACCCAACTATGAAAAAAGTATAGAAGGAAATTAGCATGGATTTAAGGTGGGAAGATAAGACACTGGGTTGTGGTCTGGGGGAAATTAGAGGATAATGCTGATGTGGTAAAAATGTTAGGAGGGATGATATAAAGAGAGGAGTGGGGATTCACTGGTACTCTTTGTATTTTTCGGTTGTGGATGACAAGAGGAATGTCCATCATCTGAAGGAGCTCTGTTCTGGGGATTATAGAAGGAAAACTCTTGTAATCATATTATTTTCAATAAATAAATAGGAGATTTGAGGGATATTTTGTTGAACAAAATGTTCTCTTTTGTACGCATTGTGTTTCAAACAAATTGAACAATACTTCAGAGGAGTAGACATTGAGGGCAATTGTGAAAAGGATTAGACCGCCACCAAGGCTGCTCCAATAAAAGGTGCTGCCAAGACGGCAAACACTTCTGAAATGTGAGACGCGGTGTTGAGATGCCGCCTTTGTGCTAGGGATGGTAACCAATTAGATATTGGTGGATCAGGAGGGTAGATGGGATGAGACAATCACACTGGGTAGATTGGAGTTCATTGTTGGGAGGTAGCAATTGAAGGGAAGGTTGACGAGGATACAGAGGTTCTCGACAAAATCTAGACATGTGAAGGATAGGCATGGGAGAAACAAATACTAAATGAAAGAATTGAGTATTGAATAATTTCAATTTGGCACACCAGTGAGGCATTGTTATTGGTGCCTCACCCAAGACGGCACCAGCGCAAGCGCATTAAATTAAAGCAAAGCTGACAAGGAAAGATCAGAGCCTAAGCTCCTTATAAAAATTCTCTGCCCAACTGTCCCAACAAGTTTCCTTCTCTCTATGCGTACACCTCTCTTATATTCTACTTTCCCAAGTGAATCATTTCCCCCCAATGCTAACTACCTGCCACCTCAATTATTTAACACAATCTAGGACCCCTTTTATTCCTTCCAGAACGAACCTTCCATATTGTAGGTCCTTGTGTTGCTGACCCAATAATTGGACCTCTTCGGCTACTCTATATCACGGGCCTTCTTTATTAATTATGTTCACAATTCACAACAAAACTACCCATGCGCAAGCCACTTTTGTGAGAGGCCAAGTTCAGTAATTTTTGAATCCTCCTAGCTTAAAAGACTTTAGTTGCTATGCCTGAAAGGTTATGATTTGTGATAACATTTGCAGGTTTGCTGCAACCAAATTTGGCAGCACCCATAGAATACTCCCTAGTCTATATTGGAGAGAAATTAATAAAAAATGGAGTAATAAAAATAATATAGGACTTCAGAGCTTGTTGTCCATTATAAGGAGCAGGTATTACAGACACAAATAGCTGGGAAAATAGAGAATTCCAGACAGAAAAATGGAGAAAAGAAAGAAAGAAGGCGAAAGTATAAAGTTGCAAAAAATAGAAAACTGTAGCACAAAGATAGTACCTGTCGAACTTGTATCCGTGCAATAGAGATTCTGCAAGGATGGTCTTTGTAGATGTAGCCAAACAGCCAAGTAAGGCAGCACAAAATCCAAACGTATTAAAGCTCATCTCTGTTACAGATGTGAGAAGAATCCCTCCAACAATGGGTATAAGAGAAGCCCAAATACGCCAGTCAAAATACTTCCTCCACACTAGCCATTGCAAAACAACTGTGCAAGTTCACCAAGTTGAGATGAAAATATTCTAAAGTCAGAACATGACGCGGGTAGCAAAAATGTGGAAGTATGGAACCTTACCTGTGGTTGCAGGTGTGAATGACTTAATTGTCTGCATAAAAGAAACTGGGATGTACCGTAGGCTCACATTACCCAGCACTATGTTAATACAGAACACAAATGACATAGGTAAGATTCTTTTCCAGCGGTCTTCAGGGTCAACAGTTATCAATGGTTTAAGCTTCAGCACTTTAATTACCACATATGCTCCAATAGCTGAGCAGATAAAGTGGACACAGGATACTGAAAGGGGGAACTTGAAATCCAATTTCTGCAAATACAAAATTAAATTAAATATTTGCTATAATCCATGCAAATCTTTACTATATGGATTGAGGAGGATTGAGGAGTCCTGAATTCCAATATGGATTGTGCAAGAACAAAAACATAGAAGATCTAAACAATCTAGTGATTAGACTTAATTACCATTATTAAAGAAACCTTTAAATAAAACTCCCTTCTTCTTTTCTCTTTAAAAATTTAAATTAATAAATCACTTCTAAATATAGATCCCTCTCCCTCTCCCTCTACCTAATTAGTGACTTAAAGGCACGTTGCTTAAGAAAATAACTAAATAAAAAAATGATTATCGAAAATCACATATATAACGATTTTAAAACGATTTCTGAATTAAAAAAAAAAAACTGAAGCATCTAAACATAGGTTTAATTAAGATTTTAAATAAAAAAAAAAGGAAAAATGGAAAAGAGATAGAGAAGAGAAAACAGAACCAGGAAGATCCACTTGTTGACGATGATGACGGTGACATTGAAAGTCCACCATTGAAGGATAGACAAGAGAGATCTGAAAAGAAGAAAGGTTTGTTCCATTAGAAAAAGGGATGAAAGAGTGGTGATGAATGAGGAGGTTTGTGTTGGTTTCTCATGTAATTTGCATCCTCCTCTACTCTTCTTCACACCTTTTCTCTCTTTCTTACTCTGCCTTTTATCGTCAATTTCTTTCTCAAATGTTTCTATTTGTCACTTTCTATCAAACCTTCCAAAATTACGGCCTGCTTTTATTTCAGTTACGATGTTTGGCTCACTATGTTACCCTTCTCCTAAAATGTTTTTACCCTATACTTGCATCTCTAAAATATATTATTTCAGATCACATAGAAAGTATCTAAAAGATATAAATAATGTAAGTTTGTTTTTGTTTTTTAAATATCTAATTATATAAATATAATTTTTTAAATATTAAAATATCCTCATAATTATATAATTTTTTAAAGAGATATGTTTAAATATAATTATTATGAAAACTTTTTTAAAATTATTTTAAGTTTAAATGAAATGTAAAAATTTTAATATGAATTTAATTGATATGTATCGGCAGTGTAAAACAGTTTTACATTGTCAATGAATCATGATCATGATCGTTAAATATTTATTGAAAATTAACTTTTATTTTAATTATTTATAAAGTATTTTTTCTGAATGGTTGTGACTGCATAACGAATTTTATAGTAACAATACATAATAATTAATCTATTTTAATATTCAAAGTAAAAAGATAAAATATCTTAAATAATATTTAAAAAAAATTTATTTCAATTAATCTTTTTGTGAAGTTTTTTTAAAAAATTATTCATATTTTTTTCAAACAAAAATAACACCATAAAACTTATTCAAAAAAGTTAAAACAAACGCTCTAAAATCATTTGAATAAAATCAATTTTTTTAGGTGATTTATTATTTGATACAAGACAAATATTAAAAAAACTGTCAAGGTGGATATTAACAAATATATTTAATTTAATCATAAATATAAAATATAATAAATTAGTTATAAATGCTTATCTATCTTTTTTTTATAAATAAATTGTTTATTTTGGTAATTCATAAAACTGACTATTTAAATTTATTTAACTTAATTAATGTATATCATTTAAATTTTATTTATTTATTTCACTTATATAAATAAATATTATTACTTGAACTCTAAAAATCTATATCTATTTATCTCAACTGGAATATACTTGAGCTATATTTATCTACTCACTTAAATTAGTTTAGAATTTCATATTTTCATGCTCGGTTAGAGAATATTGTTCTTCAACAAAAACTTATTTATTTTTATTGCATCCATTATATTGTGTCTAGATGAAATTATGCTAAGGATACACTCTAATTTATTAAAATTTAAATTTAATCCATTAAATTTATGATGAATATACTTGATTTAGTGAGACTAATATAAATTTTAACTAATTAAAAAAATGTGTGTTTAAAAAATATGTTAAGAGTTTTCCTTGCTAATTCGGGAATGGAGACCTGAGTTTAAGTTGAAGGATGATCTTTTGCGCACGCTCCCACTCTGGATTAAATTGCCCCAATTGCCTCTCACCTTATGGGGGGATACAAGCCTCTGCAAAATTGGTAGTTGTCTGGGCAATCCGATTGTCACAGATGAATGTACCGCCAATAGATTACGAGTTTCGTATGCTAGAATCCTAGTGGAAATGGACGTTACAAAGGATTTGCCTCAGTATATCTCTATTGTGGATGAAGGAGGCCTCAAGTTTCAGCAACCCATTGTGTATGAGTGGAAGCCACAGTTCTGCTGTAAGTGCCAAAAACTAGGGCATAACTGTGCTAAAACCCCTCATAAGCAGCACTGGATACCAAAGCCTCCCGATGAAATGCAAGCCTCAACACTCCTTTCAACTTCAGTGGGAATGGGTCCAGTAGGTTCTCAGAGTGAGAATACGAGTCAAGCTTCAGGGAAGAAGGATTCAGATGGAAGAATTACAGGTATGCAAGAATCGTCTGAGGATGCGTGGAAGGAGGTCCCTAGAAGTGTGACTGTCAGAGGGAAGCATCATGGGTCTGCAGCATCAGCAGGTAACTTGGCTTGTGATAATGGTTTTGATGCCCTAGGAATTTTGAACGATCTCCTAGAGCTTCAAAATACTGGGCAATGATTATATCCTGGAATTTGAGGGGGTTAAATAAAATGGGGAAGCTAAGGGAGATTAGCTCCCATCTCCTTAATCTTCACCATGTGATAGCCATTCTAATTGAAACTCGTGTGAAATCTGCTAAAGCTAATAAAGTCAGAGAGCAGCTGAAACTTAGAGGTAGATTCCTGGATAATTATCAGCATCATCCTAATGGAAGAATTTGGATCTATTGGGATGACAGTAGGGTTGAGGTTCGTTTGGTCAAATGCTCTGCACAGATGATCCACTGTGGTATCTATGATTTGAATGGAGTTTTTAAAACTTGGATGACAACAATTTATGCATTTAACCAGCTGGATGATAGAAGAAGGCTGTGGACTGACTTGGAGAGGGTTCATTCGAGTCAGCATGGAGCTTGGGTCCTTATGGGGGATTTCAACAATGTGATCAAAGCCATGGACAGAATTGGGGGTAATTTGGTGACTGAAGCAGAAATCGTGGACCTCAGAGATGTAATGGAGAAAGTTGGCCTTTTTGAGAAAGACAACCTTGGGGATTACTATACTTGGACCAACAAACATTCTGTGGGAACAATTTATTCTAGAATTGATCATGTTCTGGGAAACATGGAGTGGCTTATGGATAACATTGATCTGAACCTGACTATCTTTCCTTGCAGTGTATCTGATCATAATTTACTGTGCTTGAATGGACGTATGCAGAGGGAGGTAAAGATTTCTCAGTTCAGATTTACTAACTGTGTAACTCACATGGAAGGATATCAGATGGTTGTTGGTGAGAGCTGGCAGAAACCAATGAAGGGCAGACCTATGGCCAAGCTTTGGTATAAGTTACTGCGTTTGCAGGGTCCTATTAGTAGGCTGAGTAAGCATTTGTCTAATGTAAATAAAACTATAGCTAAAGCCAGAACTGATCTCAAGATGGCCCAGGAGGAACTGTGTCTGGACAGAATGAATTCTGAGATTATTGATAAAGTCAAAAGCTGCACTGATTTTGTTATCTATTGGCATGAGATCAACGAACAAATGATAAGGCAAAGGACCAAAATTGATTGGCTTAGGAAAGGAGATAGCAATACTGAGTTTTTCTATGCTTCTCTGAAAGCTAAACATGCTGCTACCTCCATCAAAGTTCTGCATAAGGATGATGGCTCTGTTCTTCAGAATTCTGATGCTATTGCTGCTGAGATTTGTGATTTCTACAAGAACCTCATGGGATCGCGCGATAGCAGATTGCAAATGATTGATATAACAGTTATGAGGGAAGGTCCCCAATTGTCGGGTTTGGAGAGGAACTGTCTCATTGCACCTGTAACTGTGACTGAAATCAAATGTGCTTTAAAAGGAATTGGCGATTCAAAAAGTCCAGGCATTGATGGTTATGGGGCAAAAATTTTCAAATCCAGCTGGGAGATTATTGAACAGGACGTGATAGATGCTGTAAAGGAATTTTTTGAGCATACTGTGATTTACAAAGCTATGAATGAAACCATAGTTACCCTTATTCCCAAACACCCAGCAGCCAAGACCATTCGTGACTATCGTCCGATAGCAGGGTGCTCCATTTTCTATAAAATAATCTCCAAGATTTTAACGGCTAGATTGGGCAAGGTGTTGGGCAGTGTTATCAATAAAGCGCAAGCTGCATTTGTGACAGGGCAGCATATTCAAAACCACATTTTATTGGCAACAGAACTGATTAAAGGGTATAACAGGCAGATGATCTCCCCTAGATGCATGATACAGCTTGATCTTCAGAAAGCGTATGATATGGTGGATTGGTGTGCACTGGAGCAAATCATGTGTGAACTTGGAATTCCAAGGAAGTTTGTGGACTGGGTTATGACAACCGTGACTACTGTTTCGTATCAGTTTAATCTTAATGGTATGCTTACGGACAAATTGGAGGCGAGACGGGGTATTCGTCAAGTGGATCCTTTATCTCCTCTTTTGTTTGTCATCACAATGGAATATTTGAATAAATTGTTTCTCCAAATGCAAAAGAATCCGAAATTCAATCATCATCCCAAGTGTGAGAGGTTGTCACTTACTAATTTGATTTTTGCAGATGACTTGTTGGTATTTTCCACGGGAGACGCTAAATCGATAGAGCTTGTGCAACAAACCTTACAAATTTTCCTAGCTTCCACAGGTTTGAAGATGAATTCTGCCAAAAGTAACATTTACTTTGGTGGGATGACAGCTGATGCCAAAGAGCGAATCCTGCATATGACTTCCTACCGTGAGGGGACTCTCCCGTTTCGTTATTTGGGAGTGCCTGTGACCAGTAAGAATCTCTCGGTGACCCATTATATGCCTCTTGTGGATAAAATGGTATGCAGTATTACACACTGGAGCGCTAGTTTTTTAAGCTATGCAGGCCGTTTACAACTCATCAAGAGTGTTTTACATGCTATTTCTTCATACTGGATGCAATGTTTTTTATTTCCAAAAGTTGTTTTGCACAAAATAAATGCTATTTGCCGAACCTTTCTTTGGACATGATGTAGTATTGTGAGTAAAAAGAGTCCTATTGCTTGGGATAAGATCTGTAAACCATCCACAAAAGGTGGGCTTAATGTTAAGGATATGACCTCCTAGAATAGAGTGCTCATTCTGAAGCTGCTATGGAATATTTGTGCAAAGGCTGACAACTTATGGGTTCAATGGATTCATGCGTATTATCTGAAGAATGATGAGATCATGTGCAGAAATCCCAAATTGAACGATTCAGGTATTTTCAAAGCCATTTTGCAACAACGTGCACTTGTGCCGGACCTTACTGGCCTGTGGGGGAGCATGCTGAATGAGGGTAAGTTCTACACTAAAAAAGTATACAATGAGTTGACATCTGCTAGGGATAAAGTCATATGGTGTAACCTCATCCTCCGAAACAAGGCACGACCCAGGTCCATTTTTACCCTCTGGATGACTTGCCATGGGGGTTTAGCAACTAAGGCTAGGTTGTTCAGGTTTGGTATGATTTCAAACAGCATATGTGCGTTTTGTGATCAGGAGGAATCTGTCAATCACCTTTTTTTCGAGTGTATTAAGTTGAATAGAATTTGGCAAGCGGTGTTGCATTGGCTTCGGATTATACATGTTCCTGGTATCTGGTCTGAGGAAATGAGTTGGTTGCTTAGGAAGTATTGTGGTAAGGGCTGGAAATCTGATTTGGTGAGAATGGCTCTTGCTGAAACCATTCATGAATGTTGGCATTTGAGGAATGATTTCATTTTTTGTAATGTCAGTGAGGACAGGAATATTGTTGAGAGAATTTTGAATGTGATTGTTTACAGATGATGGAGTTATCCCAAGCTTAGATCACACTTAGCTTCTTTAATGATGCCTTAGGCATAGTTTGTTTATTTTGTGTAGTTTTGAGGGCTGGATCCTAGCGATCGCCGTGTATTCATTGTTTTTTGAGTTAATATATCTTTGATTCAAAAAAAAAATGTAAAGAGTTGTAAGTGTATATTTTTTTTGTAATCATTTATAAATAAATTTGATTTTTTTAAATATATTTGATAATTAATATATTTAATCTATATATAAATTAGATACATTAATTATCAAATATATAAAAAAAAATTATTTATAAATTATTACGGGAGAATAAAATTCAATTGTTCTCTCAACTCGTCCTAACTTGCAAACCACATGTCAAGTTTGACCCTAACCCACAAAATGGGACAAAGAGATGTGAAAGAATTTGATCAAGCCATTAGTGCCATTAGTTTACGGGCAAATAAGATTTTATTTTATTTATTTTGTCTTATATTCCCTTTCTTTGAGAATTTCACATTTAATAATATATATTTTATTAAATTTATTGAGTGTGATTTCATTTATTTTATTATAAGTATAAGGTCATACTAACGAGTGACCTCTTTAAGGATACCAAATAAAAAATATATATTTTATAAAAGTCAATTATTTTAATTTTAATGCATTGATTACATATATTGCTGAAAAATCTTACTACTTTAAGCACTTAAAAAGTGCCTCAAGAACACTAGTTAGCATTTCCCTTTATCATATCATATTATGTTATGTTAAAAATTGTTTTTAAGTAATTAAAACTTTAAAAGTAGTTTGTATTCTATAACATAGCAATTGCACTCTACCTTATGTTTATAAATTAGGTACGAATCAAAAAATATGGGTGTGTATGTTCCTTCTGCAAGAACAAGGAGACTCAAATGTCTTTGTAGATATATAACACATTTTGGTAACGAGAGCTTGCTCATGGCGTCAAGAAGTTGTGTGCGGTGGTTTTTGAGACTGTTTAAGAAATCAATTCGCGTGAGGTGAAAGGATTTGTTGATGGTCGACACTTTTTGATTACTCGTGAGCAATTAGATTAATCGTGTGTTATGGTTATAGGGAGCGTTGTGCTCTTTTAGGTAGTAGAATAGGTGTATGACTTAGAATTTGTCCCTTATTCCCCTGTAGGGTGATGTATTTATAGGTGTCTCTCGGACCTAGGGTTTTCTCCCTTTACGTGATCTTAAGCGCTCCCCTCTTACTGGGGTAGGTTATTGAGCCCTATCTTCTAGGAGAAAGTGGATACCCTCTCTTACTTGACTCCCACGTTTGAGGAGCTCTCTCGGGCAGGTCCCTTAGATCCCTCCTGGGCGGCACAAATGTGGGGAAAGGGCGCCCTAGCCTAGGATTTTATCAAATAACACTACATAGTCCCTCAAGCACGAGAGTTTTTCTTTAAAGGACGAAGTGTTTAAAATTATTTTCTCTTCTCCGGAATGTGCCCCTCACCATATTGATAATTCCCTAGACTGAGAACAATTTTGTTGGGTGGCGGTGCTCCCCCTTAGAGGCGAGTCCCTCAGCAAAGGGCAAGTCCCTCAATCGAAGACGTGTAAAATAGTAGGTGAATCCTTTAGTGAAAGGCGAGTCCCTCAGCAAAGGCGTGTGAGACAGTAGGTGGGATCTTTGGTTATAATTCTCGTCCGATGAGTCAGCTTCTAGGTGCCCATGTTTAACTTAGGTATGTTAATCTGAGACGTCAATCAATCACATTACGAACACGTTAGTCTGACACATTGGTCGTATGCGTCGACACATGAGTCCACATAGGTCGACACATAAGTGTTAATTGTGAGACTTTTCAGATTTTGACTTATCACTTCATATCCCTCTTTATCTTATCATTCATGCACTCTCCTAAACCTCTCAAACTCAAATTTCATCTTGATACACCTCATCCCACATATTTAATCCCCCACTAAACCTCTTTAATATCCCACTATAAATCATTTGACTTCACTTTTACCAACTAGCCATTAAAAACTCACTAAAATTTCTCTTCTATAAAAACCCTTGTTCTTTCACTTTCTCAAACACACCCACATCCTACTATTCACAAATTTGTTGTAATTTGTTATTGCATTGTCATTCTTGTGTACTGTTAAATCATTTTTTAGCATTTGAGATTTGTGGGAAATCATAGTTCTCTCATACAACAAGTTGCCTCATTCAGAATTTTCATCAAACACCTTTTGTGCAAGCCAAACTCTCAAATTTCACCATGCCTCCAAAAATTACAAGGAACAAAGGTAATGTCAAAGGGAAGGGTAAGGATTCTTCTTCATCCCATGAACCTGAAAATGCTTTGGCATTGATTGATGAAAAGGATGTCACATTTTTTGATGAAAAGTGAAAAAATAGGCTTGTGGCGAAATAACATGTGTACAATCCAAGGGTGGTTAAGGAACTCCATATTCATGAAGTGGTAGATCATATTGAGCATCAAGGAAACAACTACTTTCTACAGCTGTTGCAGATTACAATGAGGATCTCATTCGGTTTTTCTATGCCGAGTTGCACAAGCATTATGGAAGTGAGTTCAAGTTCCTAATGAGAGGTAATGATTATAAGTTTACTAATGCTATATGGAAATCATTGTTTGGTATTGCAACAAGTGATGATGATGGAATCAAATTGTCTAAGATATTTGACACAAATATTCATGAGGAATTTTGTTGGAGAATTCACTCTAATGAATTGTTAAAAGCTCCTCGAGCTGATAACAATTATGAGAGCATTACAACTGGCCAACTCAAACAGCTCCCCCGTATCTTGCATTGGATTGTATCCCATATCTTGCATATAAAGAACGATGGACATTCAAGAGTTGACCAAATGGAGGTTCATCTCATTTACCTACTTCTTCATAAGATCAAAATCAATTGGGAACACTACTTTATCGCTCGTATGTTTGTCATAAAGAAAGCTAACAAAGCCTCTTCTTTTTGTTATGCTTCCATGATTGTCAAGATTCTCAAATCCTTCAATATTGATGTTCTGAATATTCTTTTCACCTCTCCAAGAAATGCTCAACATTTTGATCAAAGTACCTTAACTCACATGGGGTACTTTTGGGATAAGGTTTCAAATGCGTATTTCCTTTGTATGGGAGGCACTCGAAAAAAGATCTTTAATTTTGATGATCCTACTGAATTTGAGGTTAATACAGATACTTCTGTGTTTGATGAGAAACCTATAGGTGATGTCAATGAGAAGGATGTGAACATGACAGGTGTTGATTAAGAGCAAGAGGAAGCTTGGATGAATGCTGCTAATGATTAATAATGGAGGCAATGTCCATAAGACATCTGGCTGCCACAAGGTGATGGATATAGGGAATGTGATGGTGGTTACAAAGGGCAAGTATATGGATCTCAAGGAAATGAGTTTGGGACTGCATCAGGCAACGAGTCAGCCTTAATGGCTATGCTTCAAAATATGCAGCTCAAGAAGGATGAGCAATATGAGGAAGAAGTACTTTGGAGGAAAAATTTTGTGGCTGCTCAAGATGAAAGGTTCAGACTTGTTCAGAAACACTTGGCATCACAAGATTCAAATTTTGATGCTTTTGCCTCACATGCTACTATGATGTTTTCAGCCACCCGCGATGACATATGTTCCAACAATGCTGCTATTCAAACGAGAATTAATAGCATGATGACTCTTGGAGTTCAAAATCATGAAGAAAGCTTGGAATTTTATCAAGACACACATAGTGCTATGGATCATGGTGGAAAAACATTTCATAGAGGTCACAAGGGTCGTTAGAGGGTGGTGATTGTGGTCCTTATTGGTTCATGCATTTCAAGTTATGCATTTTGTTTCCTGCCTTTTATGTCATTTTCTTGGTTTTTAGCATTTATGCATTAGCAACTATATCACTTCTTTGAAGTGCAAACAATGTTATTTGTGTCAATTTGTGTTTATGAAAAATTTGCTTGGTATTGCTTGTTGTTGTCTCTTATTTATGATTTATCTCTTGCGTCATTCTATATATATGGGTATATATGAGTGCATGTTCTTACTTTTGCAAAACGCTTTTGTGTGATATATTTGTATTTGTGTAATATATGATACTTCTCATGGCTTGCTTTATCTCTTTTTGATGTTGTCAAAGTGGGAGAAGCATATGCGGAGATAAATTTTAGGATGCACAAATTCAGAGGGAGCCTTCATGAAGACACAGAAAGCATAATTATATGTTTTTTGAAGTTTTGCCATCATCAAAAAGAGGGAGTATATGAATGCATTTGCCTTTTAGATAGATGTTTTGCAAGATGTTGAAACTAGGATAGATTTAGATTTTCTGTATATTGAACGATATCTTTGATCATTGTGTACACACCCTTGCATTACAGATCTTAGAATTAATCTAGAACATGTTTGAAAAGGTTGTCAAAAGATATCATGCATAAAAAATGACTTTCTGCGTAAAAAATTTGGTTGGATGTGTAGACACATCCATAACATGTGTCGACATATGTAGTTAAATAATAAAGCTAGTAGGCTATGTAACTAGTACCTCATATAGGTTGACATGTGGCATTAAAAATCAATTTCTGTATAAAATTCAATTGCATGTGTCGACACATCCATGTTATGCATCAACACACATGTTGTTGTTTTAAAGCCTAAAAGTCTCTGGAATTTTGTGTTGACACAAAGACCTCATACAGGTCAATTAATGTCATTACATGTGTCGACACATAACTTACATGTGTCGACACATGTGTCGAAATTTCACTCTTTTTTTTCTTTTCAAACTTCTAGGTCTCCTTTTTTGCCTCCAACATGCACATCTATATATACTTCATACATGCATCTTTTTCAACTTTGATGGAACTATGAACACATACTAAGATTGCTCATCATCTTCAACCTTGCATATATGCATATGCACAAACAACGTACACATGATCATTCATTATTTGGGGGCCATATAGAATTGTTTGATAATGTTAAATTTAGGTTGGTTGTAACCTAAGGCTGGGTTGAGAATCATAGGGGGTTTATCGAAAAAATGGTGAGAGTTTTTATCTTAAGATCAAAGTGTGGATTTGAGGGGTTTTACAAGATTTCGCAGATATTGTATTCGACCGAGTGAAAGGCTTTGAAGAACGGGAGGTTGTTGCAAAGGAGTGGTGTGAGACGGTGAATCGTTTGGGAATCTTGGGATACAACAATTACGCAATTTACGTCCGACAAGTGAAAAGATTTGAAGAATGATGGTTTCTTGCAAAGGAGTAGGCGAGATAGTGGATCAAATTTGTATTGTTGGGTGACTTGATCAAACTCAGATCAAGGAAAGAGAAATTGTTAGGATCAACATCAAACATAGGATTTGTAAGGTTAGATTGCTACATTTCTCTTGTAAATAACTTTTTGCACATAGTTAGAAATTTATCTCAATTCCAAATGGAATTTAGGAGAGATGTAGCCATAGCAAGGACGATT
>CATIWC010001839.1:0-52904 GCA_948472305.1 Vicia faba
TACCCAATTTTAGGTTACTTCATCACTAGGAAACAAAGTTAGAAGACTATTAATTAATGATATATATTTCATATACGTTCGTAATAATTAAAACTTTATAATGAGGCTAGATAGTATATTTATTCACCATATTCACATTGTATTATGGTATAATAGATGTAAACAATTTCATATTATTATTCTTATCCATTACCCAATTTTAGGTTACTTCATCACTAGGAAAACTAATTTAAAAGACTATAGTTAATGACATATATTTCATATACGTTCGTAATAATAAAAAGTATATAATGTGGTTAGATAGTAAATTTATTCACCATATTCACATTATATTTTGGTATAATATATGTAAACAATTTCAATATTATTCTTCTTATCCATCACCAAATTTTAGGTTACTTCATCACTAAGAAACTAAGTTAAAAGACTATTAATTAATGGCATAATATTTCATATACGTTCGTAATAATTAAAACTATATAATGAGGCTAGATAGTATATTTATTCACCATATTCAAGTTGTATTATTGTATAATAGATGTAAACAATTTCAATATTATTTTTCTTATCCATCACCAAATTTTAGGTTACTTCATCACTAAGAAACTAAGTTAAAAGATTATTAATTAATAACATATATTTCATATACGTTCGTAATAATTAAATCTATATAATGAGGTTAGATAGTATATTTATTCACCATATTCACATTGTATTATGGTATAATAGATGTAAACCATTTCAATATTATTCTTCTTATCCATCACAAATTTTTAGGTTACTTCATCACTAAGAAAGTAAGTTAAAAGACTATTAATTAATGACATATATTTCATATACGTTCCTAATACATAAACTTTATAATGAGGCTAGATAGTATATTTATTCACCATATTCACGTTATATTATGGTATAATAGATGTAAACAATTTCAATATTATTCTTCTTATCTATTACCAAATTTTAGGTTACTTCATCACTAAGAAACTAAGTTGAAAGACTATTAATTAATGACATATATTTCATATACGTTCGTAATAATTAAAACTATATAATGAGGTTAGATAGTAAATTTATTCACCATATTCAAATTATAATATGGTATGTAAACAATTTCAATATTATTCTTCTTATCCATCACTAAATTTTAGGTTACTTCATTACTAAGAAAACTAAGTTAGAAGACTATTAATTAATGATATATATTTCATATATGTTTGTAATAATTAAAACTATATAATGAGGCTAGATAGTATATTTTTTCACCATATTCACATTGTATTATGTTATAATAGATGTAAACAATTTCAATATTATTATTCTTATCCATTACCAAATTTTACGTTACTTCATCACTAAGAAACTAAGTTAAAAGATTATTAATTAATAACATATATTTCATATATGTTCGTAATAATTAAATCGATATAATAAGGTTAGATAGTATATTTATTCACCATATTCACATTGTATTATGGTATAATAGATGTAAACAATTTTCAATATTATTCTTCTTATTCATCACCAATTTTTAGGTTACTTCATCACTAAGAAAGTAAGTTAAAAGACTATTAATTAATGACATATATTTCATATACGTTCCTAATAATTTAAACTATATAATGAGGCTAGATAGTATATTTATTCACCATATTCACGTTATATTATGGTATAATAGATGTAAACAATTTCAATATTATTCTTCTTATCTATCAAAAATTTTAGGTTACTTCATCACTAAGAAACTAAGTTGAAAGACTATTAATTAATGATATATATTTCATATACGTTCGTAATAATTAAAACTATATAATGAGGTTAGATAGTAAATTTTTTCACCATATTCACATTATATTATGGCATAATACATGTAAACAATTTCAATATTATTATTCTTATCCATTACCCAATTTTAGGTTACTTCATCACTAGGAAACAAAGTTAGAAGACTATTAATTAATGATATATATTTCATATACGTTCGTAATAATTAAAACTTTATAATGAGGCTAGATAGTATATTTATTCACCATATTCACATTGTATTATGGTATAATAGATGTAAACAATTTCAATATTATTATTCTTATCCATTACCCAATTTTAGGTTACTTCATCACTAGGAAACTAATTTAAAAGACTATAGTTAATGACATATATTTCATATACGTTCGTAATAATTAAAACTATAGAATGTGGTTAGATAGTAAATTTATTCACCATATTCACATTATATTTTGGTATAATATATGTAAACAATTTCAATATTATTCTTCTTATCCATCACCAAATTTTAGGTTACTTCATCACTAAGAAACTAAGTTAAAAGACTATAATTAATGGCATATATTTCATATACGTTCGTAATAATTAAAACTATATAATGAGGCTAGATAGTATATTTATTCACCATATTCAAGTTGTATTATTGTATAATAGATGTAAACAATTTCAATATTATTTTTCTTATCCATCACCAAATTTTAGGTTACTTCATCACTAAGAACTAAGTTAAAAGATTATTAATTAATAACATATATTTCATATACGTTCGTAATAATTAAATCTATATAATGAGGTTAGATAGTATATTTATTCACCATATTCACATTGTATTATGGTATAATAGATGTAAACCATTTCAATATTATTCTTCTTATCCATCACAAATTTTTAGGTTACTTCATCACTAAGAAAGTAAGTTAAAAGACTATTAATTAATGACATATATTTCATATACGTTCCTAATACATAAACTTTATAATGAGGCTAGATAGTATATTTATTCACCATATTCACGTTATATTATGGTATAATAGATGTAAACAATTTCAATATTATTCTTCTTATCTATTACCAAATTTTAGGTTACTTCATCACTAAGAAACTAAGTTGAAAGACTATTAATTAATGACATATATTTCATATACGTTCGTAATAATTAAAACTATATAATGAGGTTAGATAGTAAATTTATTCACCATATTCAAATTATAATATGGTATGTAAACAATTTCAATATTATTCTTCTTATCCATCACTAAATTTTAGGTTACTTCATTACTAAGAAACTAAGTTAGAAGACTATTAATTAATGATATATATTTCATATATGTTTGTAATAATTAAAACTATATAATGAGGCTAGATAGTATATTTTTTCACCATATTCACATTGTATTATGTTATAATAGATGTAAACAATTTCAATATTATTATTCTTATCCATTACCAAATTTTACGTTACTTCATCACTAAGAAACTAAGTTAAAAGATTATTAATTAATAACATATATTTCATATATGTTCGTAATAATTAAATCGATATAATAAGGTTAGATAGTATATTTATTCACCATATTCACATTGTATTATGGTATAATAGATGTAAACAATTTCAATATTATTCTTCTTGTTCATCACCAATTTTTAGGTTACTTCATCACTAAGAAAGTAAGTTAAAAGACTATTAATTAATGACATATATTTCATATACGTTCCTAATAATTTAAACTATATAATGAGGCTAGATAGTATATTTATTCACCATATTCACGTTATATTATGGTATAATAGATGTAAACAATTTCAATATTATTCTTCTTATCTATCAAAAATTTTAGGTTACTTCATCACTAAGAAACTAAGTTGAAAGACTAATAATTAATGATATATATTTCATATACGTTCGTAATAATTAAAACTATATAATGAGGTTAGATAGTAAATTTTTTCACCATATTCACATTATATTATGGTATAATACATGTAAACAATTTCAATATTCTTCTTCTTATCCATCACCAAATTTTAGGTTACTTCATCACTAAGAAACTAATTAGAAGACTATTAATTAATGATATATATTTCATATACTTTCGTAATAATTAAAACTATATAATGAGGCTAGATAGTATATTTATTCACCATATTGACATTGTATTATTGTATAATAGATGTAAATAAGTTCAATATTATTATTCTTATCCATTACCCAATTTTAGGTTACTTCATCACTAGGAAACTAATTTAAAAGACTATAGTTAATGACATATATTTCATATACGTTCGTAATAATTAAAACTATAGAATGTGGTTAGATAGTAAATTTATTCACCATATTCACATTATATTATGGTATAATATATGTAAACAATTTCAATATTATTCTTCTTATCCATCACCAAATTTTAGGTTACTTCATCACTAAGAAACTAAGTTAAAATAATATTAATTAATGACATATATTTCTTATACGTTCGTAATAATGAAATCTATATAATGAGGTTAGATAGTAAAATTATTCACCATATTCACATTGTATTATGGCATAATAGAGGTAAACAATTTCAATATTATTCTTCTTATCCATCACAAAATTTTAGGTTACTTCATCGCTAAGAAACTGAGTTAAAAGACTATTAGTTAATGACATATATTTCATATAAGTTTGTAATAATTAAAACTATATAATGAGGCTAGAAAGTATATTTATTCATCATATTCACATTGTATTATGGTATAATAGATGTAAACAATTTCAATACTATTCTTCTTATCCATCACCAAAATTTTAGGTTACTTCATCACTAAGAAACTGAGTTAAAAGACTATTAGTTAATGACATATATTTCATATAAGTTTGTAATAATTAAAAATATATATTGAGGTTAGATAGTAAATTTATTCATCGTATTCACATTGTATTATGGTATAATAGATGTAAACAATTTCGATATTATTCTTCTTATCCATCACCAAATTTTAGGTTACTTCGTCACTAAGAAACTAAGTTAAAAGACTAGTAATTAATGACATATATTTCATATACGTTCGTAATAACTAAAACTATATAATGAGGCTAGAAAGTATATTTATTCACCATATTCACATTGTTTTTTGGTATATTGATGTAAAAAATTTCAATATTATTCTTCTTATCCATCACCAAATTTTAGGTTACTTCATCACTAAGAAACTAAGTTAAAAGACTATTAATTAATGACATATATTTCATATACGTTTGTAATAATTAAAACTATATAATGAGGTTAGATAGTAAATTTATTCACCATATTTACATTGTATTACTGTATAATAGATGTAAACAATTTCAATATAGATCTTCTTATCCATCACCAAATTTTAGGTTACTTCATCACTAAGAAACTAAGTTAAAAGACTATAGTTAATAACATATATTTCATATACATTCGTAATAATTAAAACTATATAAGAAGGTTAGATAGTAAATTTATTCACCATATTCACATTGTATTATGGTATAATAGATGTAAACAATATCGATATTATTCTTCTTATCCATCACCAAATTTTAGGTTACTTCATAACTAAGAAACTAAGATAAAAGACTATTAGTTAATGACATATATTTTATATACATTCCTTATAAACTAAAAACTACATAATGAGGTTAGATAGTAAATTTATTCACCATATTCACATTGTATTATGGTATAATAGATGTAAACAATTTCAATATTATTCTTCTTATCCATCACCAAATTTTAGGTTACTTCATCGCTAAGAAACTGAGTTAAAAGACTATTAGTTAATGACATATATTCATATAAGTTTGGAATAATTAAAACTATATAATGAGGCTAGAAAGTATATTTATTCATCATATTCACATTGTATTATGGTATAATAGATGTAAACAATTTCAATATTATTCTTCTTATCCATCACGAAATTTTAGGTTACTTCATCACTAAGAAACTTAGTTAAAAGACTATTAGTTAATGACATATATTTCATATAAGTTTGTAATAATTAAAAATATATATTGAGGTTAGATAGTAAATTTATTCATCGTATTCACATTGTATTATGGTATAATAGATGTAAAAAATTTCGATATTATTCTTCTTATCCATCACCAAATTTTAGGTTACTTCGTCACTAAGAAACTAAGTTAAAAGACTAGTAATTAATGATATATATTTCATATACGTTCGTAATAACTAAAACTATATAATGAGGCTAGAAAGTATATTTATTCACTATATTCACATTGTATTATGGTATAATAGATGTAAACAATTTCAATATTATTTTTCTTATCCATTACCCAATTTTAGGTTACTTCATCACTAGAAAACTAAGTTAGAAGACTATTAATTAATGATATATATTTCATATACGTTCGTAATAATTAAAACTTTATAATGAGGCTAGATAGTATATTTATTGACCATATTCACATTGTATTATGGTATAATAGATGTAAACAATTTCAATATTATTATTCTTATCCATTACCCAATTTTAGGTCACTTCATCACTAGGAAACTAATTTAAAAGACTATAGTTATGACATATATTTCATATACGTTCGTAATAATTAAAACTATATAATGTGGTTAGATAGTAAATTTATTCACCATATTCACATTATATTATGGTATAATATATGTAAACAATTTCAATATTCTTCTTCTTATCCATCACCAAATTTTAGGTTACTTCATCACTAAGAAACTAAGTTAAAAGACTATTAATTAATGACATATATTTCATATACGTTCGTAATAATTAAAACTATATAATGAGGCTAGATAGTATATTTATTCACCATATTCACGTTGTATTATTGTATAATAGATGTAAACAATTTCAATATTATTCTTCTTATCCATCACCAAATTTTAGGTTACTTCATCACTAAGAAACTAAGTTAAAAGATTATTAATTAATAACATATATTTCATATACGTTCGTAATAATTAAATCTATATAATGAGGTTAGATAGTAAATTTATTCATCGTATTCATATTGTATTATGGTATAATAGATGTAAAACAATTTTGATATTATTCTTTTTATCCATCACCAAATTTTAGGTTACTTCATCACTAAGAAACTAAGTTAAAAGACTATTAATTAATGACATATATTTCATATACGTTTCGTAATAACTAAAACTATATAATGAGGATAGAAAGTATATTTATTCACCATATTCACATTGTATTATGGTATAATAGATGTAAAAAATTTTAATATTATTCTTCTTATCCATTACCAAATTTTAGGTTACTTCATCACTAAGAAACTAAGTTAAAAAAACTATTAATTAATGATATATATTTCATATATGTTTGTAATAATTAAAATTATATAATGAGGCTAGATAGTATATTTATTCACCATATTCACATTTTATTATGGTATAATAGATGTAAACAATTTCAATATTATTATTCTTATCCATTACCCAATTTTAGGTTACTTCTTCACTAGGAAACTAAGTTAGAAGACTATTAATTAATGATATATATTTCATATACGTTCGTAATAATTAAAACTTTATAATGAGGCTAGATAATATATTTATTCACGATATTCACATTGTATTATGGTATAATAGATGTAAACAATTTCAATTTTATTATTCTTATCCATTACCCAATTTTAGGTTACTTCATCACTAGGAAACTAATTTAAAAGACTATAGTTAATGACATATATTTCATATACATTCGTAATAATTAAAACTATATAATGTGGTTAGATAGTAAATTTATTCACCATATTCACATTATATTATGGTATAATATATGTAAACAATTTCAATATTATTCTTCTTATCCATCACCAAATTTTAGGTTACTTCATCACTAAGAAAATAAGTTAAAAGACTATTAATTAATGACATATATTTCATATACGTTCGTAATAATTAAAACTATATAATGAGGCTAGATAGTATATTTATTCACCATATTCACATTGTATTATTGTATAATAGATGTAAACAATTTCAATATTATTTTTCTTATCCATCACCAAATTTTAGGTTACTTTCATCACTAAGAAACTAAGTTAAAAGATTATTAATTAATAACATATATTTCATATACGTTCGTAATAATTAAATCTATATAATGAGGTTAGATAGTATATTTATTCACCATATTCACATTGTATTATGGTATAATAGATGTAAACAATTTCAATATTATTATTCTTATCCATCGCCAATTTTTAGGTTACTTCATCACTAAGAAAGTAAGTTAAAAGACTATTAATTATGACATATATTTCATATACGTTCCTAATAACTAAAACTATATAATGAGGCTAAATAATATATTTATTCACCATATTCACGTTATATTATGGTATAATAGATGTAAACAATTTCAATATTATTCTTCTTATCTATCACAAATTTTAGGTTACTTCATCACTAAGAAACTAAGTTGAAAGACTATTAATTAATGATATATATTTCATATACGTTCATAATAATTAAAATTATATAATGAGGCTAGATAGTATATTTATTCATCATATTCACATTGTATTATGGTATAATAGATGTAAACAATTTCAATATTATTATTCTTATCCATTACCCAATTTTAGGTTACTTCATCACTAGGAAACAAAGTTAGAAGACTATTAATTAATGATATATATTTCATATACGTTCGTAATAATTAAAACTTTATAATGAGGCTAGATAGTATATTTATTCACCATATTCACATTGTATTATGGTATAATAGATGTAAACAATTTCAATATTATTATTCTTATCCATTACCCAATTTTAGGTTACTTCATCACTAGGAAACTAATTTAAAAGACTATAGTTAATGAAATATATTTCATATACGTTCGTAATAATAAAAAGTATATGATGTGGTTAGATAGTAAATTTATTCACCATATTCACATTATATTTTGGTATAATATATGTAAACAATTTCAATATTATTCTTCTTATCCATCACCAAATTTTAGGTTACTTCATCACTAAGAAACTAAGTTAAAAGACTATTAATTAATGGCATATATTTCATATACGTTCGTAATAATTAAAACTATATAATGAGGATAGATAGTATATTTATTCACCATATTCAAGTTGTATTATTGTATAATAGATGTAAACAATTTCAATATTATTTTTCTTATCCATCACCAAATTTTAGGTTACTTCATCACTAAGAAACTAAGTAAAAGATTATTAATTAATAACATATATTTCATATACGTTCGTAATAATTAAATCTATATAATGAGGTTAGATAGTATATTTATTCACCATATTCACATTGTATTATGGTATAATAGATGTAAACCATTTCAATATTATTCTTCTTATCCATCACAAATTTTTAGGTTACTTCATCACTAAGAAAGTAAGTTAAAAGACTATTAATTAATGACATATATTTCATATACGTTCCTAATACATAAACTTTATAATGAGGCTAGATAGTATATTTATTCACCATATTCACGTTATATTATGGTATAATAGATGTAAACAATTTCAATATTATTCTTCTTATCTATTACCAAATTTTAGGTTACTTCATCACTAAGAAACTAAGTTGAAAGACTATTAATTAATGACATATATTTCATATACGTTCGTAATAATTAAAACTATATAATGAGGTTAGATAGTAAATTTATTCACCATATTCAAATTATAATATGGTATGTAAACAATTTCAATATTATTCTTCTTATCCATCACTAAATTTTAGGTTACTTCATTACTAAGAAACTAAGTTAGAAGACTATTAATTAATGATATATATTTCATATATGTTTGTAATAATTAAAACTATATAATGAGGCTAGATAGTATATTTTTTCACCATATTCACATTGTATTATGTTATAATAGATGTAAACAATTTCAATATTATTATTCTTATCCATTACCAAATTTTACGTTACTTCATCACTAAGAAACTAAGTTAAAAGATTATTAATTAATAACATATATTTCATATATGTTCGTAATAATTAAATCGATATAATGAGGTTAAATAGTATATTTATTCACCATATTCACATTGTATTATGGTATAATAGATGTAAACAATTTCAATATTATTCTTCTTGTTCATCACCAATTTTTAGGTTACTTCATCACTAAGAAAGTAAGTTAAAAGACTATTAATTAATGACATATATTTCATATACGTTCCTAATAATTAAAACTATATAATGAGGCTAGATAGTATATTTATTCACCATATTCACGTTATATTATGGTATAATAGATCTAAACAATTTCAATATTATTCTTCTTATCTATCAAAAATTTTAGGTTACTTCATCACTAAGAAACTAAGTTGAAAGACTATTAATTAATGATATATATTTCATATACGTTCGTAATAATTAAAACTATATAATGAGGTTAGATAGTAAATTTTTTCACCATATTCACATTATATTATGGTATATTACATGTAAACAATTTCAATATTCTTCTTCTTATCCATCACCAAATTTTAGGTTACTTCATCACTAAGAAACTAAATTAGAAGACTATTAATTAATGATATATATTCATATACTTTCGTAATAATTAAAACTATATAATGAGGCTAGATAGTATATTTATTCACCATATTGACATTGTATTATTGTATAATAGATGTAAATAAGTTCAATATTATTATTCTTATCCATTACCCAATTTTAGGTTACTTCATCACTAGGAAACTAATTTAAAAGACTATAGTTAATGACATATATTTCATATACGTTCGTAATAATTAAAACTATAGAATGTGGTTAGATAGTAAATTTATTCACCATATTCACATTATATTATGGTATAATATATGTAAACAATTTCAATATTATTCTTCTTATCCATCACCAAATTTTAGGTTACTTCATCACTAAGAAACTAAGTTAAAATAATATTAATTAATGACATATATTTCTTATACGTTCGTAATAATGAAATCTATATGATGAGGTTAGATAGTAAAATTATTCACCATATTCACATTGTATTATGGCATAATAGAGGTAAACAATTTCAATATTATTCTTCTTATCCATCACAAAATTTTAGGTTACTTCATCGCTAAGAAACTGAGTTAAAAGACTATTAGTTAATGACATATATTTCATATAAGTTTGTAATAATTAAAACTATATAATGAGGCTAGAAAGTATATTTATTCATCATATTCACATTGTATTATGGTATAATAGATGTAAACAATTTCAATACTATTCTTCTTATCCATCACCAAATTTTAGGTTACTTCATCACTAAGAAACTGAGTTAAAAGACTATTAGTTAATGACATATATTTCATATAAGTTTGTAATAATTAAAAATATATATTGAGGTTAGATAGTAAATTTATTCATCGTATTCACATTGTATTATGGTATAATAGATGTAAACAATTTCGATATTATTCTTCTTATCCATCACCAAATTTTAGGTTACTTCGTCACTAAGAAACTAAGTTAAAAGACTAGTAATTAATGACATATATTTCATATACGTTCGTAATAACTAAAACTATATAATGAGGCTAGAAAGTATATTTATTCACCATATTCACATTTTTTTTTGGTATAATTGATGTAAAAAATTTCAATATTATTCTTCTTATCCATTACCAAATTTTAGGTTACTTCATCACTAAGAAACTAAGTTAAAAAAACTATTAACTAATGATATATATTTCATATACGTTCGTAATAATTAAAATTATATAATGAGGCTAGATAATATATTTATTCACCATATTCACATTGTATTATGGTATAATAGATGTAAATAATTTCAATATTGTTATTCTTATCCATTAACCAATTTTAGGTTACTTCATCACTAGGAAACTAAGTTAGAAGACTATTAATTAATGATATATATTTCATATACGTTCGTAATAATTAAAATTTTATAATGAGGCTAGATAGTATATTTATTCACCATATTCACATTGTTTTATGGTATAATATATGTAAACAATTTCAATATTATTATTCTTATCCATTACCCAATTTTAGGTTACTTCATCACTAGGAAACTAATTTAAAAGACTATAGTTAATGACATATATTTCATATACGTTCGTAATAATTAAAACTATATAATGAGGCTAGATAGTATATTTATTCACCATATTCACATTGTATTATTGTATAATAGATGTAAACAATTTCAATATTATTCTTCTTATCCATCACCAAATTTTAGGTTACTTCATCACTAAGAAACTAAGCTAAAAGATTATTAATTAATGACATATATTTCTTATACGTTCGTAATAATGAAATCTATATAATGAGGTTAGATAGTAAATTTATTCACCATATTCACATTGTATTATGGTATAATAGATGTAAACAATTTCAATATTATTCTTCTTATCCATCACCAATTTTTAGGTTACTTCATCACTAAGAAAGTAAGTTAAAAGACTATTAATTAATGACATATATTTCATATACGTTAGTAATAATTAAATCTATATAATGAGGCTAGATAGTATATTTATTATCCATATTCACATTATATTATGGTATAATAGATGTCAAAAATTCAATATTATTCTTCTTATCCATCACCAAATTTTAGGTTACTTCATCACTAAGAAACTAAGTTAAAAGACTATTAATTAATGACATATATTTCATATACGCTCGTAATAATTAAAACTACATAATGAGGCTAGATAGTATATTTATTCACCATATTCACATTGTATTATGGTATAATAGATGTAAACAATTTCAATATTATTCTTCTTATACATCACCAAATTTTAGGTTACTTCATCAATAAGAAACTAAGTTAAAAGACTATTAGTTAATCACATATATTTTATATACATTCGTAATAATTAAAACTATTAATGAAGTTAGATAGTAAACTTATTCACCATATTCACATTGTATTATGGTATAATAGATGTAAACAATTTCAATATTATTCTTCTTATCCATCACCAAATTTTAGGTTACTTTATCACTAAGAAACTAAGTTAAAAGACTATTAATTAATGACATATATTTCATATACGTTCGTAATAATTAAAATTATATAATGAGGATAGAAAATATATTTATTCATCATATTCACATTGTATTATGGTATAATAGATGTAAACAATTTTAATATTATTCTTCTTATCCATCACCAAATTTTAGGTTACTTCATCACTAAGAAACTGAGTTAAAAGACTATTAGTTAATGACATATAATTCATATAAGTTTGTAATAATTAAAAATATATATTGAGGTTAGATAGTAAATTTATTCATCGTATTCACATTTTATTATGGTATAATAGATGTAAACAATTTCGATATTATTCTTCTTATCCATCACCAAATTTTAGGTTACTTCGTCACTAAGAAACTAAGTTAAAAGACTAGTAATTAATGACATATATTTCATATACGTTCGTAATAACTAAAACTATATAATGAGGCAAGAAAGTATATTTATTCACCATATTCACTTTGTATTATGGTATAATAGATGTAAAAAATTTCAATATTATTCTTCTTATCCATCACCAAATTTTAGGTTACTTCATCACTAAGAAACTAAGTTAAAAAAACTATTAATTAATGATATATATTTCATATACGTTCGTAATAATTAAAATTATATAATGAGGCTAGATACTATATTTATTCACCATATTTACATTGTATTATGGTATAATAGATGTAAACAATTTCAATATTATTATTCTTATCCATTACCCAATTTTAGGTTACTTCATCACTAGGAAACTAAGTTAGAAGACTATTAATTAATGATATATATTTCATATATGTTCGTAATAATTAAAACTTTATAATGAGGATAGATAGTATATTTATTCACCATATTCACATTGTATTATGGTATAATAGATGTAAAAAATTTCAATATTATTATTCTTATCCATTACCCAATTTTAGGTTACTTCATCACTAGGAAACTAATTTAAAAGACTATAGTTAATGACATATATTTCATATACGTTCGTAATAATTAAAACTATATAATGTAATTAGATAGCAAATTTATTCACCATATTCACATTATATTATGGTATAATATATGTAAACAATTTCAATATTATTCTTCTTATCCATCACCAAATTTTAGGTTACTTCATCACTAAGAAACTAAGTTAAAAGACTATTAATTAATGAAATATATTTCATATACGTTCGTAATAATTAAAACTATATAATGAGCCTAGATAGTATATTTATTCACCATATTCACATTGTATTATTGTATAATAGATGTAAACAATTTCAATATTATTTTTCTTATCCATCACTAAATTTTAGGTTACTTCATCACTAAGAAACTAAGTTAAAAGATTATTACATAATAACATATATTTCATATACGTTCGTAATAATTAAATCTATATAATGAGGTTAGATAGTAAATTTATTCACCATATTCACATTGTATTATGGTATAATAGATGTAAACAATTTCAATATTATTCTTCTTATCCATCACCAATTTTTAGGTTACTTCATCACTAAGAAAGTAAGTTAAAAGACTATTAATTAATGACATATATTTCATATACGTTCGTAATAATTAAAACTATATAATGAGGCTAGATAGTATATTTATTCTCCATATTTACATTATATTATGGTATAATAGATGTCAAAAATTTCAATATTATTCTTCTTATCCATCACCAAATTTTAGGTTACTTCATCACGAAGAAACTAAGTTAAAAGACTTTTAATTAATGACATATATTTCATATACGCTCGTAATAATTAAAACTATATAATGAGGCTAGATAGTATATTTATTCACCATATTCACATTGTATTATGGTATAATAGATGTAAACAATTTCAATATTATTCTTCTTATCCTTCACCAAATTTTAGGTTAATTCATCACTAAGAAACTAAGTTAAAAGACTATTAATTAATGACATATATTTCATATGCGTTTGTAATAATTAAAACTATATAATGAGGTTAGATAGTAAATTTATTCACCATATTTACATTGTATTATGGTATAATAGATGTAAACAATTTCAATATTGATCTTCTTATGCATCACCAAATTTTAGGTTACTTCCTCACTAAGAAACTAAGTTAAAAGACTATAGTTAATGACATATATTTCATATACGTTCGTAATAATTATTACTATGTAATGAGGTTAGATAGAAAATTTATTCACCATATTCTAATTATATTATGGTATAATAGATGTAACAAATTTCAATATTATTCTTCTTATCCATCACCAAATTTTAGGTAACTTCATCACTAAGAAAGTAAGTTAAAAGACTATTAATTAATGACATATATTTCATATACGTTCGTAATAATTAAAACTATATAATGAGGCTAGATAATATATTTATTCACCATATTCACATTGTATTATGGTATAATAGATGTAAACAATTTCAATATTATTCTTCTTATCCATCACCAAATTCTAGGTTACTTAATCACTAAGAAACTAAGTTAAAAGACTAATAAATAATGATATATATTTCATATACGTTCAAAATAATTGAAATTATATATTGAGGTTAAATAGTAAATTTATTCACCATATTCACATTGTATTATGGTATAATACATGTACAAAATTTCAATATTATTCTTCTTATCAATCACCAAATTTTAGGTTAATTAATCACTAAGAAACTAAGTTAAAAGACAATTAAATAATGACTTATATTTCATATTCGTTCATAATAATTAAAACTATATAATGAGGATAAATAGTAAACTTATTCACCATATTCACATTGTATTATGGTATAATAGATGTAAACAATTTCAATATTATTATTCTTATCCATTACCAAATTAGGTTACTTCATCACAAAGAAACTAAGTTAAAAGACTATAGTTAATGACATATATTTCATATACGTTCATAATAATTAAAACTATATAATGAGGATAAATAGTAAACTTATTCACCATATTCACATTGTATTATGGTATAATAGATGTAAACAATTTCAATATTATTATTCTTATCCATTACCAAATTAGGTTACTTCATCACAAAGAAACTAAGTTAAAAGACTATAGTTAATGACATATATTTCATATACGTTCATAATAATGAAAACTATATAATGAGGTTAGATAGTAAATTTACTCACCATATTCACATTGTATTATGGTATAATATATGTAAACAATATCGATATTATTCTTCTTATCCATTACCAAATTTTAGGTTACTTCATCACTAAGAAACTAAGTTAAAAAAACTATTAATTAATGATATATATTTCATATACGTTCGTAATAATTAAAATTATATAATGAGGCTAGATACTATATTTATTCACTATATTCACATTTATTATGGTATAATAGATGTAAACAATTTCAATATTATTATTCTTATCCATTACCCAATTTTAGGTTACTTCATCACTAGGAAACTAAGTTAGAAGACTATTAATTAATGATATATATTTCATATATGTTCGTAATAATTAAAACTTTATAATGAGGATAGATAGTATATTTATTCACCATATTCACATTGTATTATGGTATAATAGATGTAAAAAATTTCAATATTATTATTCTTATCCATTACCCAATTTTAGGTTACTTCATCACTAGGAAACTAATTTAAAAGACTATAGTTAATGACATATATTTCATATACGTTCGTAATAATTAAAACTATATAATGTAATTAGATAGCAAATTTATTCACCATATTCACATTATATTATGGTATAATATATGTAAATAATTTCAATATTATTCTTCTTATCCATCACCAAATTTTAGGTTACTTCATCACTAAGAAACTAAGTTAAAAGACTATTAATTAATGAAATATATTTCATATACGTTCGTAATAATTAAAACTATATAATGAGCCTAGATAGTATATTTATTCACCATATTCACATTGTATTATTGTATAATAGATGTAAACAATTTCAATATTATTTTTCTTATCCATCACTAAATTTTAGGTTACTTCATCACTAAGAAACTAAGTTAAAAGATTATTACATAATAACATATATTTCATATACGTTCGTAATAATTAAATCTATATAATGAGGTTAGATAGTAAATTTATTCACCATATTCACATTGTATTATGGTATAATAGATGTAAACAATTTCAATATTATTCTTCTTATCCATCACCAATTTTTAGGTTACTTCATCACTAAGAAAGTAAGTTAAAAGACTATTAATTAATGACATATATTTCATATACGTTCGTAATAATTAAAACTATATAATGAGGCTAGATAGTATATTTATTCTCCATATTTACATTATATTATGGTATAATAGATGTCAAAAATTTCAATATTATTCTTCTTATCCATCACCAAATTTTAGGTTACTTCATCACTAAGAAACTAAGTTAAAAGACTTTTAATTAATGACATATATTTCATATATGCTCGTAATAATTAAAACTATATAATGAGGCTAGATAGTATATTTATTCACCATATTCACATTGTATTATGGTATAATAGATGTAAACAATTTTAATATTATTCTTCTTATCCTTCACCAAATTTTAGGTTAATTCATCACTAAGAAACTAAGTTAAAAGACTATTAATTAATGACATATATTTCATATGCGTTTGTAATAATTAAAACTATATAATGAGGTTAGATAGTAAATTTATTCACCATATTTACATTGTATTATGGTATAATAGATGTAAACAATTTCAATATTGATCTTCTTATGCATCACCAAATTTTAGGTTACTTCCTCACTAAGAAACTAAGTTAAAAGACTATAGTTAATGACATATATTTCATATACGTTCGTAATAATTATTACTATGTAATGAGGTTAGATAGAAAATTTATTCACGATATTCTAATTATATTATGGTATAATAGATGTAACAAATTTCAATATTATTCTTCTTATCCATCACCAAATTTTAGGTAACTTCATCACTAAGAAAGTAAGTTAAAAGACTATTAATTAATGACATATATTTCATATACGTTCGTAATAATTAAAACTATATAATGAGGCTAGATAGTATATTTATTCACCATATTCACATTGTATTATGGTATAATAGATGTAAACAATTTCAATATTATTCTTCTTATCCATCACCAAATTCTAGGTTACTTAATCACTAAGAAACTAAGTTAAAAGACTAATAAATAATGATATATATTTCATATACGTTCATAATAATTGAAATTATATATTGAGGTTAAATAGTAAATTTATTCACCATATTCACATTGTATTATGGTATAATACATGTACAAAATTTCAATATTATTCTTCTTATCAATCACCAAATTTTAGGTTAATTAATCACTAAGAAACTAAGTTAAAAGACAATTAAATAATGACTTATATTTCATATTCGTTCATAATAATTAAAACTATATAATGAGGATAAATAGTAAACTTATTCACCATATTCACATTGTATTATGGTATAATAGATGTAAACAATTTCAATATTATTATTCTTATCCATTACCAAATTAGGTTACTTCATCACAAAGAAACTAAGTTAAAAGACTATAGTTAATGACATATATTTCATATACGTTCGTAATAATGAAAACTATATAATGAGGTTAGATAGTAAATTTACTCACCATATTCACATTGTATTATGGTATAATATATGTAAACAATATCGATATTATTCTTCTTATCCATCACCAAATTTTAGGTTACTTCATCACTAAGAAACTTAGTTAGAAGACTATTAATTAATGATATATATTTCATATACGTTCGTAATAATTAAAATTATATTTCGTATACGTTCATAATAATTGAAATTATGTATTGTGGTTAAATAGTAAATTTATTCACCATATTCACATTGTATTATGGTATAATACATGTAAACAATTTCAATATTATTCTTCTTATCCATCACCAAATTTTAGGTTACTTCATCACTAAGAAACTAAGTTAGAAGACTATTTATTAATGATATATATTTCATATACGTTCTTAATAATTAAAATTATATAATGAGGCTAGATAGTATATTTATTCACCATATTCACATTATATTTTGGTATAATAGATGTAAAAAATTTCAATATTATTATTCTTATCCATTACCCAATTTTAGGTTAAATCATCACTAGGAAACTAATTTAAAAGACTATAGTTAATGACATATATTTCATATACGTTCGTAATAATTAAAACTATATAATGTGGTTAGATAGTAAATTTATTCACCATATTCACATTATATTATGGTATAATATATGTAAACAATTTCAATATTATTCTTCTTATCCATCACCAAACTTTAGGTTACTTCATCACTAAGAAACTAAGTTAAAAGACTATTAATTAATGACATATATTTCATATACGTTCGTTATAATTAAAACTATATAATGAGGCTAGATAGTATATTTATTCACCATATTCACATTGTATTATTGTATAATAGATGTAAACAATTTCAATATTATTTTTCTTATCCATCACCAAATTTTAGGTTACTTCATCACTAAGAAACTAAGTTAAAAGATTATTAATTAATAACATATGTTTCATATACGTTCGTAATAATTAAATCTATATAATGAGGTTAGATAGTAAATTTATTCACCATATTCACATTGTATTATGGTATAATAGATGTAAACAATTTCAATATTATTCTTCTTATCCATCACCAATTTTTAGGTTACTTCATCACTAAGAAAGTAAGTTAAAAGACTATTAATTAATGATATATATTTCATATACGTTCGTAATAATTAAAACTATATAATGAGGTTAGATAGTAAATTTATTCACCATATTCACATTGTATTATGGTATAATACATGTAAACAATTTCAATATTATTCTTCTTATCCATCACCAAATTTTAGGTTACTTCATCACTAAGAAACAAAGTTAAAAGACTATTAATTTATGACTTATATTTCATATTTGTTCATAATAATTAAAACTATATAATGATGTTAGATAGTAAATTTATTCAGCACATTCACATTGTATTATGGTATAATAGATGTAAACAATTTCGATATTATTCTTCTTATCCATCACCAAATTTTAGGTTACTTCATCACTAAGAAACTAAGTTAAAAGACTATTAGTTAATAACATATATTTCATATACGTTCGTTGTAACACCCTCTAAAAACCCCGAATTAATTTTCGCAAATAACTAAAATCATAATTTCAGAGTACATGTATAAACGAGGATGTCACAATTCTCTTTTTTTTTAACAAAAACAAGCTCTTGTCATGCATAACATAGTAGTAACTCATACATGCTCACACAGCGGAATAATTTAATTAATAAAACCAATGTTATAATATTTTCAAAATCATCAGGGATTAACACCTGGGAAATGTCAACATCATATTATAACAAATATAAGGAAATAAACGAGTCTGACTAAAACAGCTCGACAAACAAACGTTCCCGGAGTTACAACTACCAGAGCATGACCCGGACAATACTAAAACGTAAATAAACTAGAAACGACCGCCTTCGCCAAGCACCTGAACGAAGCTCCTCAATCTGAAATATTCAACAATAAGGGTGAGCATCTCAACTATACATTTGATTATACGTTCATAACAATCAATTCAGGAAACCATAAGCATCACCCAACAATTAGCATGTTTTATAGATTACAAAAACCTTTATAAATCATATATTCATAATGTCTGACTTTTCATGCTTGTAATTAACATCAAACATCGTTAACAATTTAGTATCAATACATGCATACAATCGATCAAATACAACATTGGAAAAATCATCCATTCATGTCATATTCAATGTAATGCAACACACCCATGCATGTGGTACCATTTTACCGCCCCATTAAATCTCGGATCACGGATAACTCACCGTTCCATTATATCGCGGACACGGCTACCACCTCAACGTTCCATTAAATCGCGGACACGTATATTGGCCACCATGTTAATTCCACACAATGGGAATTAACAAATGCAACATGATATGTAAAGTATGTAACACTCAGCATACTATTAACATCAATCGACATATCATGCAACATCAACAATATCAAATATAACATGATATGAATAGCATGTAATCACTCAGCATACTATTAAACATCAATTATATCAAGTTATATCATAATTCATGCTTGATAACATCATCTAAAAGCATGACAATAAAATCCACATAGTGTTGGTATCATAACATACAATCGTTATTTGATACAAACATCAATCAACACTAGGAAAATCAATAAACAACATATTCAAAACATGTCAAACACTGCACATCAAAACAGGATCAATCCGTACATAACAGCATGCACAGAAAACATAGTTTAAAAACCAACACAGGAGGTTTAACACGGGTGCCCGTGTAAAACAACACTGCCCGTGTGGAAATGTGTCCAGAAAACACATATTTATGCCAACACAGTGAATCAACACGGGTGCCCGCGTAAATCAACACGCCCGTGTTGAATTGTGGCCAGAAAACACATTTTTTTTCAGCATTACAGTGAATCAACACGGGTGCCCGTGTTAAACAACACGGCTCGTGTTGATGAGCGCGGGTTAGATTTTTCCTGAACCTACAGCAGCTCAGAACAGTAGCCAAACGCGAAAAATGCCAGCCAAAACGCGCATTTCTGTACCTAACGACATCGGCTTTGTATAAATCAAAACAACACATCAATTTCCTAATTACCAACAATCATCATAGTAACCTTAGAAGTGATTAATCGTCCTTTTTGGGGAAATCTGATAACATTGAGGTTATCCCTATAACTTCTAAGGTAAATTCACGATCATGCAGATATACTTCCAATCCACCATTAGGAACCTAAAATCGTTAATTGATTCCATAAAATTGGGAACCTAAACCTTCTTTAACAGGGTTCAATCCTAAGGGTATCGATCCCTAATAACATCTAACAATTGGGGTTTCTCCCTACGATTATCCAAATCAACCGTACCTAAACCCATAAGCAAAAATAAGTCGAGTAGTAGCCCCCCTTACCTTATCAAATTGCAGCTTGAGTTCTTCGAGCGATGTTCTTCGTTCTTCGTTCTTCGTACCTTCAGAGCTCAGCTTCCCAATTCCCAAATTCTGTGTTATCGTGAATAATGAGAAAAATAACTTAAGTTCCAAAAACATAACCTTATTTCTTTTGCACCCCCACTCTTTACTAACAACATCCAAGCCCAATAACTTCAAAACTCAATATTTCTTATTTCTTTTATTTTCTTCAAATATTCCAAAATAAATAATTTCTTTTTATTTTATTAATTCTAATAAAATAATTTCCCAATTAAATAAGTCGAATAATTGAAACTGGGGTGTTACAACTCTCCCCCACTAAAAGAGTTTTCGTCCTCGAAAACATACCTTAGACGAACAGTTCCGGATAAGCCTCTTTCATCTGGCTCTCCAGTTCCCAAGTAACATTTCCATCTGCTGGACCTCCCCAAGCAACCTTCACTAACGCTATCTCTTTACCTCTTAACTGTTTCATTTCCCGATCTTCTATCCTCATAGGTAATGTTTCTACTGTCAGGTTATCTCTCACCTGTACATCATCTACTTGGATTACATGAGATGGGTCTGAAATGTATCTCCTCAACTGAGAAACATGAAAAACATCATGCAAATTCGCAAGTCTCGGAGGTAAAGCAATACGATAAGCAACTTCTCCAATTCTCTCCGTAATCTGAAACGGACCAATAAAACACGGAGTCAACTTCTTAGATTTCAACGCTCGACCAATTCCCGTCATCGGAGTAACTCTCATAAACACATGATCTCCAACACTGAATTCTAAATTCTTTCTCCTCTTATCATGATAACTTTTCTGACGACTCTTAGAAGCTCTCATCTTCTCTTGAATCAATTTGATCTTCTCAGTAGTCTGCTGAACAATCTCTGGCCCAATTACTGAACTCTCTCCAGATTCATACCAACACAAAGGCGTTCTACACCGTCTACCATACAATGCCTCAAACGGAGCCATACCAATACTCGAATGGTAACTATTGTTATAAGTAAATTCGATCAATGGCAAATAGCTATCCCAAGATCCACCCTTCTCTAAAACACAAGCACGGAACAAATCTTCTAACGATTGAATCGTCCTCTCCGTCTGTCCATCAGTCTGAGGAAGGTAAGCCGAACTCAACCTTAATTTAGTACCCAAAGCCTTCTGCAATCCTTCCCAGAATTTCGAAGTAAATCTCGGATCTCTATCTGACACAATACTAGAAGGAACTCCATGCAAACTCACTATTTTCTCAATATATAACTGTGCCAATCTCTCCATTGAGTAATCCATTCGCACCGGTATAAAATGAGCAGACTTAGTCAGTCTATCCACAATAACCCATATCGCTTCACAATTCTTAGGAGTCCTCGGCAACCCGGATACAAAATCTATAGAAATACTATCCCACTTCCATTCTGGAATAAACATCGGCTGCATAAATCCAGACGGCTTCTGATGCTCAATCTTCGATTTCTGACAGATTAAACATGCATACACAAATTCAGCTATTTCTTTTTTCATTCCCGGCCACCAAAACAATTTCTTCAAATCGTGATACATTTTCGTGGCACCCGGATGAATACTCATCCCACTGCGATGTCCTTCCTCTAATATACTCTTCTTGATTTCTGCAACATCAGGAACACAAACTCTATCGCAAAATCTCATAACATCATTTTCATCAATTCTGAACTCACCACCTTGACCTTGGTTGATCAATGTCAATTTATCAACTAAATTAACATCGGATTTCTGCCCGATCCTGATCTCTTCTAGAATACCACTAGTAAGTTTCAACATACCCAAACGAACACACTTCGGAGTACTTTCACAAATTAAACTCAAATCTCGGAATTGTTCAATTAAATCCAATTCACGAACCATCATCATAGACATATGCAAGGATTTCCTGCTCAAAGCATCTGCAACCACATTTTCCTTACCAGGATGGTAATTCAAACCAAAATCATAATCTTTGAGAAATTCCAACCACCTTCTCTGCCTCATATTGAGCTCTTTCTGATCGAAAAGATACTTCAAACTCTTATGATCACTATACACTATACACTTCAATCTCGAACCATACAGATAATGTCTCCACAATTTCAAGACAAACACAACGCTGCCAACTCTAAGTCATGAGTAGGATAGTTCCTTTCATGACCTTCAACTGGTCTCGAAGCATACGCAACTACCTGTTGATTCTGCATTAGAACACCACCTAATCCCATCAGAGAGGCATCACATAAACCACAAAGATTCCACCGGATTCGGAAAATCAGAATTAGGAGCACTAGTCAATCTCCGCTTCAATTCTTGGAAACCTTTCTCACATTCCGAATCCCAAATAAACGCTTGTCCCTTTACGATTCAACTTTGTCAACGGCAATGCTAACTTTGAGAATCCTTCGATAACTTTCTGTAATAACCTGCAAGACCAAGAAAACTTCTGATTTCAGAAACAGTCTTCGGCGCTTCCCACTGAGATACTGCTTCTACCTTTGTAGGATCCACTGCAATACCATCCTTAAAATCACATGTCCAAGAAAACTAACTTCATTCAGCCAGAACTCACATTTGGACAACTTTGCATACAACTTCTTATCTTTCAACAACTCTAACACAATTCTGAGATGTTCCGCATGTTCTTCGTCATTCTTGGAGTAAATCAGAATGTCATCAATAATAACCACAACAAACTTATCCAGATACGGATGAAAAATCCTATTCATATATTCCATGAAAACACCAGGTGCATTAGTAAACTCCGAACGGCATAACAGAATATTCATAATGCCCATACCTCGTTCGAAAAGCAGTCTTTTGAATATCTTCCGCTTTCACACGAATCTGATGATATCCAGATCTCAAGTCAATCTACTGAATACACTGGCTCCAATTAGCTGATCCATTATATCATCAATCCTCGGTAAAGGATACCGATTTTTAATGGTTACCTTGTTCAATTTCCTTAATCAACACACAGTCTCATAGAACCTCTTTCTTCTTAACCAACAATACCGGAGCACCCCAAGGCGAAACACTTGGACGAATAAACTTCTTCTCCAGTAAATCTTCCAATTGGCTCTTCAATTCAGCCAACTCAGACGCAGACATACGATATGGCGCCATCGACACGGTCTCGTACCAGGAATCAAATCTATAGAAAATTCCACTTCTCTCTCAGGAGGTAACTCACCAACATCATCAGGAAAGACTTCTGGAAAATCACACACCACAGGCGATTCACCGCCCCTGACCTTTCCTGTTGCATCTAACGAAGCAAGTAACATAAACACATTAGCACCGTCTTCTATTGCTTCTTGTACCTGCCTAGCAGTCATAGTCAAATTCTCGACACCAACTGCTTCTGGAAAAATCACCGTCTTAGCAAAACAGTTCAGATGAACCCGGTTGAATTCCAACCAGTTCATCCCAAGGATAATATCAATTTGTTCAAGCGGTAGGCACACTAAATCCATACCGAAACCTCTACCAAAAATCTCAATAGGACAATTCCTACATACAAGTGAAGTTGTCACTGAACCCGATGCAGGAGTATCAATAACCATGCTACCTCGCATACCAGATATGTCCAGTTTCAACCTCTCAGCACAATCCAAAGAAATGAAAGAATGAGTTGCACCAGTATCAATAATTGCAACTAAAGGTGTGCCATGAATAAAACACGTACCTTTAATCAATCGATCCTCTGGAGTAGTCTCAGATCCAGACAAAGCGAACACTTTTCCACCTGACTGATCCTTCTTAGGCTTAGGACACTGCGGACGAATGTGACCTTCTTCACCATAATTGTAACAAGTAACAGACTTCCTTTGCAATCAATAGACAAATGACCAGCCTTTCCACATTTATAGCACTTCTTCTCATCACTCTTACAATCTCGATATGATGACCAGATTCACCACACCTGTAGCATCTGATAGGAGCCTTAGAATCTCCCCCACTAGGCCGTTTCCATCCACCTGCTTTCTGGTTACCTCTACCATATGGCTTTCCACGGTCCATAGGTTGCTTTCCTCTTTTATCAACAGCCCCACGAGAGTGAGACGACCTAGTCTTGGTAATATCTTCTTCCAAGATCCTGCTACAATCCACCAGATCAGAAAATCTACGAATACGCTGGTACCTGATTCCCTGCTTAATCTCATCTCGGAGACCATTCTCAAATTTGATACATTTAGAGAATTATCCAGCCTCATCATTGTTGTAGTGTGCATAATACTTTGCCAGCTCAGTGAACTTAGTAGCATACTTCACTAACAGTCAGATTGCCCCTGCTTAAGCTCCAAAAATTCATTTTCCTTTCTTCCCCGAACATCTTCAGGAAAGTACCTCCTCAGGAAAGCTCTTCTGAAGTTAGCCCAAGTCAGTGCCTCTCCATCCTGAACCATTTCAGTCCTTGTTGCAACCCACCAGTCGTTGGCCTCTTTCTGCCAACATATGCGTACCATATCTGACCTTCAGATCTTCTGCACAATCAATCACACGGAAAATCCTTTCGATTTCCTTCAGCCACTTCTGAGCACCTTCAGGGTCATGCGTACCTTTGAACAACGGAGGATTGTTCCTTTGGAAGTTTCCCAATTGCCTATCAGCACCAATCACACCTCCAGTTGGGGTTTCCAGCAAGTACACCAACTAACATCCCCAAAGCCTCAGCTAGTGCAGCATCATTTCGTCCGTTACCTCTTCCAGCCATATTCCTGAGAATCAAAACATACTCTTCATCAGAATACAGTATCGACAGTGTTACCTTGCACTAGTCGCATACAAAAGAATGACTGACTCAAGACTCTGGTCGCAACGACCAACTATGCTCTGATACCACTATTGTAACACCCTCTAAAAACCCCGAATTAATTTCGCAAATAACTAAAATCATAATTTCAGAGTACATGTATAAACGAGGATGTCACAATTCTCTTTTTTTTTTAACAAAAACAAGCTCCTGTCATGCATAACATAGTAGTAACTCATACATGCTCACACAGCGGATAATTTAATTAATAAAACCAATGTTATAATATTTTCAAAATCATCAGGATTAACACCTGGGAAATGTCAACATCATATTATAACAAATATAAGGAAATAAACGAGTCTGACTAAAACAGCTCGACAAACAAACGTTCCCGGAGTTACAACTACCAGAGCATGACCCGGACAATACTAAAACGTAAATAAACTAGAAACGACCGCCTTCGCCAAGCACCTGAACGAAGCTCCTCAATCTGAAATATCAACAGTAAGGGTGAGCATCTCAACTATACATTTGATTATACGTTCATAACAATCAATTCAGGAAACCATAGCATCACCCAACATTAGCATGTTTTATAGATTACAAAAACCTTATAAATCATATATTCATAATGTCTGACTTTCATGCTTGTAATTAACATCAAACATCGTTAACAATTTAGTATCAATACATGCATACAATCGATCAAATACAACATTGGAAAAATCATCCATTCATGTCATATTCAATGTAATGCAACACACCCATGCATGTGGTACCATTTTACCGCCCCATTAAATCTCGGGTCACAGATAACTCACCGTTCCATTATATCGCGGACACGGCTACCACCTCAACGTTCCATTAAATCGCGGACACGTATATTGGCCACCATGTTAATTCCACACAATGGGAATTAACAAATGCAACATGATATGTAAAGTATGTAACACTCAGCATACTATTAACATCAATCGACATATCATGCAACATCAACAATATCAAATATAACATGATATGAATAGCATGTAATCACTCAGCATACTATTAAACATCAATCATATCAAGTTATATCATAATTCATGCTTGATAACATCATCTAAAAGCATGACAATAAAATCCACATAGTGTTGGTATCATAACATACAATCGTTATTTGATACAAACATCAATCAACACTAGGAAAATCAATAAACAACATATTCAAAACATGTCAAACACTGCACATCAAAACAGGATCAATCCGTACATAACAGCATGCACAGAAAACATAGTTTAAAAACCAACACAGGAGGTTTAAACACGGGTGCCCGTGTAAAACAACACTGCCCGTGTGGAAATGTGTCCAGAAAACACATATTTATGCAACACAGTGAATCAACACGGGTGCCCGCGTAAATCAACACGCCCGTGTTGAATTGTGGCCAGAAAACACATTTTTTTCAGCATTACAGTGAATCAACACGGGTGCCCGTGTTAAACAACACGGCACGTGTTGATGAGCGCGGGGTCAGATTTTTCCTGAACCTGCAGCAGCTCAGAACAGTAGCCAAACGCGAAAATGCCAGCCAAAACGCGCATTTCGGTACCTAACGACATCGGCTTTGTATAAATCAAAACAACACATCAATTTCCTAATTACCAACAATCATCATAGTAACCTTAGAAGTGATTAATCGTCCTTTTTGGGGAAATCTGATAACATTGAGGTTATCCCTATAACTTCTAAGGTAAATTCACGATCATGCAGATATACTTCCAATCCACCATTAGGAACCTAAAATCGTTAATTGATTCCATAGAATTAGGAACCTAAACCTTCTTTAACAGGGTTCAATCCTAAGGGTATCGATCCCTAATAACATCTAACAATTGGGTTTCTCCCTACGATTATCCAAATCAACCGTACCATAAACCCATAAGCAAAAATAAGTCGAGTAGTAGCCCCCCTTACCTTATCAAATTGCAGCTTGAGTTCTTCGAGCGATGTTCTTCGTTCTTCGTTCTTCGTACCTTCAGAGCTCAGCTTCCCAATTCCCAAATTCTGTGTTATCGTGAATAATGAGAAAAATAACTTAAGTTCCAAAACATAACCTTATTTCTTTTGCACCCCCACTCTTTACTAACAACATCCAAGCCCAATAACTTAAAAACCCAATATTTCTTATTTCTTTTATTTTCTTCAAATATTCAAAAATAAATAATTTCTTTTTATTTTATTAATTCTAATAAAATAATTTCCCAATTAAATAAGTCGAATAATTGAAACTGGGGTGTTACATTCGTATAATGAAAACTATATAATGAGGTTAGATAGTAAATTTATTCACCATATTCACATTGTATTATGGTATAATATATGTAAACAATATCGATATAATTCTTCTTATCCATCACCAAATTTAGGTTACTTCATCACTAAGAAACTTAGTTAAAAGTCTATTAGTTAATGACATACATTTTATATACATTCGTAATAACTAAAACTACATAATGAGGTTCGATAGTAAATTATTCACCAAATTCACATTGTATTATGGTATAACAAATGTAAACAATTTCAATATTGTTCTTCTTATCCATCACCAAATTTTAGGTACTTCATCACTAAGAAATTAAGTTAAAAGACAATTAGCTAATGACATATATTTCATATACGTTCGTAATAATTAAAACTATATAATGAGGCTAGATAGTAAATTTATTCACCATATTCACATTGTATTATGGTATAATAGATGTAAACAATATCGATATTATTCTTCTTATCCATCACAAAATTTTAGGTTACTTCATCAATAAGAAACTAAGTTAAAAGACTATTAGTTAATGACATATATTTTATATACGTTCGTAATAATTAAAACTATTAATGAGGTTAGATAGTAACCTTTTCACCATATTCACATGTATTATGGTATAATAGATGTAAACAATTTCAATATTATTCTTCTTATCCATCACAAAATTTTAGGTTACTTCATCGCTAAGAACTGAGTTAAAAGACTATTAGTTAAAGACATATATTTCATATAAGTTTATAATAATTAAAACTATATAATGAGGCTAGAAATTATATTTATTCATCATATTCACATTGTATTATGGTATAATAGATGTAAACAATTTCAATATTATTCTTCTTATCCATCACCAATTTTAGGTTACTTCATCACTAAGAAATTGAGTTAAAAGACTATTAGTTAATGACATATATTTCATATAAGTTTGTAATAATTAAAAATATATATTAAGGTTAGATAGTAAATTTATTCATCATATTCACATTGTAATATGGTATAATAGATGTAAACAATTTCGATATTATTCTTCTTATCCATCACCAAATTTTAGGTTACTTTGTCACTAAGAAACTAAGTTAAAAGACTAGAAATTAATGACATATATTTCATATACGTTCGTAATAACTAAAACTATATAATGAGGCTAGAAAGTATATTTATTCACCATATTCACATTGTATTATGGTATAATAGATGTAAAAAATTTCAATATTATTCTTCTTATCCATTACCAAAGTTTATGTTACTTCATCACTAAGAAACTAAGTTAAAAAAACTATTAACGTATGACATATATTTCGTATACGTTCATAATAATTGGAATTATGTATTGTGGTTAAATAGTAAATTTATTCACCATATTCACATTGTATTATGGTATAATACATGTAAACAATTTCAATATTATTCTTCTTATCCATCACCAAATTTTAGGTTACTTCATCACTAAGAAACTATGTTAGAAGACTATTAATTAATGATATATATTTCATATACGTTCGTAATAATTAAAACTATATAATGAGGCTAGATTGTATATTTATTCACCATATTCACATTGTATTAGGGTATAATATATGTAAACAATTTCAATATTATTATTCTTATCCATTACCCAATTTTAGGTTACTTCATCACTAGGAAACTAATTTAAAAGACTATAGTTAATGACATATATTTCATATACGTTCGTAATAATTAAAACTATATAATGTGGTTAGATAGTAAATTTATTCACCATATTCACATTATATTATGGTATAATATATGTAACAATTTCAATATTCTTCTTCTTATCCTTCACCAAATTTTAGGTTACTTCATCACTAAGACACTAAGTTAAAAGACTATTAATTAATGACATGTATTTCATATACGTTCGTAATAACTAAAACTATATTATGAGGCTAGATAGTATATTTATTCACCATATTCCAGTTTTATTATTGTATAATAGATGTAAACAATTTTCAATATTATTTTTCTTATCCATCACCAAATTTTAGGTTACTTCATCACTAATAAACTAAGTTAAAAGATTATTAATTAATAACATATATTTCATATACGTTCGTAATAATTAAATCTATATAATGAGGTTAGATAGTAAATTTATTCACCATATTCACATTGTATTATGGTATAATAGATGTAAACAATTTCAATATTATTCTTCTTATCCATCACCAATTTTTAGGTTACTTCATCACTAAGATAGTAAGTTAAAAGACTATTAATTAATGACATATATTTCATATACGCTCGTAATAATTAAAACTATATAATGAGGCTAGATAGTATATATATTCACCATATTCACATTGCATTATGGTATAATATATGTAAACAATTTCAATATTATTCTTCTTATCCTTCACCAAATTTTAGGTTAATTCATCACTAAGAAACTAAGTTAAAAGACTATTAATTAATGACATATATTTCATATACATTTGTAATAATTAAAACTATATAATGAGGTTAGATAGTAAATTTATTCACCATATTTACATTGTATTACGGTATAATAGATGTAAACAATTTCATATAGATCTTCTTATCCATCACCAAATTTTAGGTTACTTCATCACTAAGAAACTAAGTTAAAAGACTATTAGTTAATAACATATATTTCATATACGTTCATAATAATTAAAAACTATATAAGAAGGTTAGATAGTAAATTTATTCACCATATTCACATTGTATTATGGTATAATAGATGTAAATAATATCGATATTATTCTTCTTATCCATCACCAAATTTTAAGTTACTTCATAACTAAGAACTAAGATAAAAGACTATTAGTTAATGACATATATTTTATATACATTCCTTATAACTAAAACTACATAATGAGGTTAGATAGTAAATTTATTCACCATATTCAAATTTTATTTTGGTTTAATACATGTAAACAATTTCAATATTATTTTTCTTATCCATCACCAAATTTTAGGTTACTTCATCACTAAGAAACTAAGTTAAAAGATTATTAATTAATAACATATATTTCATATACGTTCGTAATAATTAAATCTATATAATGAGGTTATATAGTAAATTTATTCACCATATTCACATTGTATTATAGTATAATAAATGTAAACAATTTCAATATTATTATTCTTATCCATCACCAAATTTTAGGTTACTTCATCACTAAGAAACTAAGTTAAAAGGCTATTAGTTAATGAATATATTTCGTATACGTTCGTAATAATTAAAACTATATAATGAGGCTAGATAGTAAATTTATTCACCATATTCACATTGTATTATGGAATAATAGATGTAAACAATATCGATATTATTCTTCTTATCTATCACCAAATTTTAGGTTACTTCATCAATAAGAAACTAAGTTAAAAGACTATTAGTTAATGACATCATATTTTATATACGTTCGTAATAATTAAAACTATTAATGAGGTTAGATAGTAAACTTATTCACCATATTCACATTGTATTATGGTATAATAGATGTAAACAATTTCAATATTATTCTTCTTATCCATCACCAAATTTTAGGTTACTTCATCGCTAAGAAACTGAGTTAAAAGACTATTAGTTAATGACATATATTTCATATAAGTTTGTAATAATTAAAACTATATAATGAGGCTAGAAAGTATATTTATTCATCATATTCACATTGTATTATGGTATAATAGATGTAAACAATTTCAATATTATTCTTCTTATCCATCACGAAATTTTAGGTTACTTCATCACTAAGAAACTTAGTTAAAAACTATTAGTTAATGACATATATTTCATATAAGTTTGTAATAATTAAAAATATATATTGAGGTTAGATAGTAAATTTATTCATCGTATTCACATTGTATTATGGTATAATAGATGTAAAAATTTTCGATATTATTCTTCTTATCCATCACCAAATTTTAGGTTACTTCGTCACTAGAAAACTAAGTTAGAAGACTATTAATTAATGATATATATTTCATATACGTTCGTAATAATTAAAACTTTATAATGAGGCTAGATAGTATATTTATTGACCATATTCACATTGTATTATGGTATAATGGATGTAAACAATTTCAATATTATTATTCTTATCCATTACCCAATTTTAGGTCACTTCATCACTAGGAAACTAATTTAAAAGACTATAGTTATGACATATATTTCATATAAGTTTGTAATAATTATAACTATATAATGTGGTTAGATAGTAAATTTATTCACCATATTCACATTATATTATGGTATAATATATGTAAACAATTTTCGATATTATTCTTCTTATCCATCACCAAATTTTAGGTTACTTCGTCACTAGAAAACTAAGTTAGAAGACTATTAATTAATGATATATATTTCATATACGTTCGTAATAATTAAAACTTTATAATGAGGCTAGATAGTATATTTATTGACCATATTCACATTGTATTATGGTATAATAGATGTAAACAATTTCAATATTATTATTCTTATCCATTACCCAATTTTAGGTCACTTCATCACTAGGAAACTAATTTAAAAGACTATAGTTATGACATATATTTCATATACGTTCGTAATAATTAAAACTATATAATGTGGTTAGATAGTAAATTTATTCACCATATTCACATTATATTATGGTATAATATATGTAAACAATTTCAATATTCTTCTTCTTATCCATCACCAAATTTTAGGTTACTTCATCACTAAGAAACTAAGTTAAAAGACTATTAATTAATGACATATATTTCATATACGTTCGTAATAATTAAAACTATATAATGAGGCTAGATAGTATATTTATTCACCATATTCACGTTGTATTATTGTATAATAGATGTAAACAATTTCAATATTATTCTTCTTATCCATCACCAAATTTTAGGTTACTTCATCACTAAGAAACTAAGTTAAAAGATTATTAATTAATAACATATATTTCATATACGTTCGTAATAATTAAATCTATATAATGAGGTTAGATAGTAAATTTATTCATCGTATTCACATTGTATTATGGTATAATAGATGTAATCAATTTTGATATTATTCTTCTTATCCATCACCAAATTTTAGGTTACTTCGTCACAAAGAAACTAAGTTAAAAGACTAGTAATTAATGACATATATTTCATATACGTTCGTAATAACTAAAACTATATAATGAGGATAGAAAGTATATTTATTCTCCATATTCACATTGTATTATGGTATAATAGATGTAAAAAATTTTAATATTATTCTTCTTATCCATTACCAAATTTTAGGTTACTTCATCACTAAGAAACTAAGTTAAAAAAACTATTAATTAATGATATATATTTCATATATGTTCGTAATAATTAAAATTATATAATGAGGCTAGATAGTATATTTATTCACCATATTCACATTTTATTATGGTATAATAGATGTAAATAATTTCAATATTATTATTCTTATCCATTACCCAATTTTAGGTTACTTCATCACTAGGAAACTAAGTTAGAAGACTATTAATTAATGATATATATTTCATATACGTTCGTAATAATTAAAACTTTACAATGAGGCTAGATAGTATATTTATTCACGATATTCACATTGTATTATGGTATAATAGATGTAAACAATTTCAATATTATTATTCTTATCCATTACCCAATTTTAGGTTACTTCATCACTAGGAAACTAATTTAAAAGACTATAGTTAATGACATATATTTCATATACGTTCGTAATAATTAAAACTATATAATGTGGTTAGATAGTAAATTTATTCACCATATTCACATTATATTACGGTATAATATATGTAAACAATTTCAATATTATTCTTCTTATCCATCACCAAATTTTAGGTTACTTCATCACTAAGAAACTAAGTTAAAAGACTATTAATTAATGACATATATTTCATATACGTTCGTAATAATTAAAACTATATAATGAGGCTAGATAGTATATTTATTCACCATATTGACATTGTATTATTGTATAATAGATGTAAACAATTTCAATATTATTTTTCTTATCCATCACCAAATTTTAGGTTACTTCATCACTAAGAAACTAAGTTAAAAGATTATTAATTAATAACATATATTTCATATACGTTCGTAATAATTAAATCTATATAATGAGGTTAGATAGTATATTTATTCACCATATTCACATTTTATTATGGTATAATAGATGTAAACAATTTCAATATTATTATTCTTATCCATCGCCAATTTTTAGGTTACTTCATCACTAAGAAAGTAAGTTAAAAGACTATTAATTAATGACATATATTTCATATACGTTCCTAATAATTAAAACTATATAATGAGGCTAGATAATATATTTATTCACCATATTCACGTTATATTATGGTATAATAGATGTAAACAATTTCAATATTATTCTTCTTATCTATCACAAATTTTAGGTTACTTCATCACTAAGAAAACTAAGTTGAAAGACTATTAATTAATGACATATATTTCATATATGTTCGTAATAATTAAAATTATATAATGAGGCTAGATAGTATATTTATTCACCATATTCACATTGTATTATGGTATAATAGATGTAAACAATTTCAATATTATTATTCTTATCCATTACCCAATTTTAGGTTACTTCATCACTAGGAAACTAAGTTAGAAGACTATTAATTAATGATATATATTTCATATACGTTCGTAATAATTAAAACTTTATAATGAGGCTAGATAGTATATTTATTCACCATATTCACATTGTATTATGGTATAATAGATGTAAACAATTTCAATATTATTATTCTTATCCATTACCCAATTTTAGGTTACTTCATTACTAGGAAACTAATTTAAAAGACTATAGTTAATGACATATATTTCATATACGTTCGTAATAATTAAAAGTATATAATGTGGTTAGATAGTAAATTTAATCACCATATTCACATTATATTTTGGTATAATATATGTAAACAATTTCAATATTATTCTTCTTATCCATCACCAAATTTTAGGTTACTTCATCACTAAGAAACTAAGTTAAAAGACTATTAATTAATGGCATATATTTCATATACGTTCGTAATAATTAAAACTATATAATGAGGCTAGATAGTATATTTATTCACCATATTCACGTTGTATTATTGTATAATAGATGTAAACAATTTCAATATTATTTTTCTTATCCATCACCAAATTTTAGGTTACTTCATCACTAAGAAACTAAGTTAAAAGATTATTAATTAATAACAGATATTTCATATACGTTCGTAATAATTAAATCTATATAATGAGGTTAGATAGTATATTTATTCACCGTATTCACATTGTATTATGGTATAATAGATGTAAACCATTTCAATATTATTCTTCTTATCCATCACAAATTTTTAGGTTACTTCATCACTAAGAAAGTAAGTTAAAAGACTATTAATTAATGACATATATTTCATATACGTTCCTAATAATTAAAACTATATAATGAGGCTAGATAGTATATTTATTCACCATATTCACGTTATATTATGGTATAATAGATGTAAAAAATTTCAATATTCTTCTTCTTATCTATCACAAATTTTAGGTTACTTCATCACTAAGAAACTAAGTTGAAAGACTATTAATTAATGACATATATTTCATATACGTTCGTAATAACTAAAACTATATAATGAGGATAGAAAGTATATTTATTCTCCATATTCACATTGTATTATGGTATAATAGATGTAAAAATTTTTAATATTATTCTTCTTATCCATTACCAAATTTTAGGTTACTTCATCACTAAGAAACTAAGTTAAAAAAACTATTAATTAATGATATATATTTCATATATGTTCGTAATAATTAAAATTATATAATGAGGCTAGATAGTATATTTATTCACCATATTCACATTTTATTATGGTATAATAGATGTAAACAATTTCAATATTATTATTCTTATCCATTACCCAATTTTAGGTTACTTCATCACTAGGAAACTAAGTTAGAAGACTATTAATTAATGATATATATTTCATATACGTTCGTAATAATTAAAACTTTACAATGAGGCTAGATAGTATATTTATTCACGATATTCACATTGTATTAAGGTATAATAGATGTAAACAATTTCAATATTATTATTCTTATCCATTACCCAATTTTAGGTTACTTCATCACTAGGAAACTAATTTAAAAGACTATAGTTAATGACATATATTTCATATACGTTCGTAATAATTAAAACTATATAATGTGGTTAGATAGTAAATTTATTCACCATATTCACATTATATTATGGTATAATATATGTAAACAATTTCAATATTATTCTTCTTATCCATCACCAAATTTTAGGTTACTTCATCACTAAGAAACTAAGTTAAAAGACTATTAATTAATGACATATATTTCATATACGTTCGTAATAATTAAAACTATATAATGAGGCTAGATAGTATATTTATTCACCATATTGACATTGTATTATTGTATAATAGATGTAAACAATTTCAATATTATTTTTCTTATCCATCACCAAATTTTAGGTTACTTCATCACTAAGAAACTAAGTTAAAAGATTATTAATTAATAACATATATTTCATATACGTTCGTAATAATTAAATCTATATAATGAGGTTAGATAGTATATTTATTCACCATATTCACATTGTATTATGGTATAATAGATGTAAACAATTTCAATATTATTATTCTTATCCATCGCAATTTTTAGGTTACTTCATCACTAAGAAAGTAAGTTAAAAGACTATTAATTAATGACATATATTTCATATACGTTCCTAATAATTAAAACTATATAATGAGGCTAGATAGTATATTTATTCACCATATTCACGTTATATTATGGTATAATAGATGTAAACAATTTCAATATTATTCTTCTTATCTATCACAAATTTTAGGTTACTTCATCACTAAGAAACTAAGTTGAAAGACTATTAATTAATGATATATATTTCATATACGTTCGTAATAATTAAAATTATATAATGAGGCTAGATAGTATATTTATTCACCATATTCACATTGTATTATGGTATAATAGATGTAAACAATTTCAGAATTATTATTCTTATCCATTACCCAATTTTAGGTTACTTCATCACTAGGAAACTAAGTTAGAAGACTATTAATTAATGATATATATTTCATATACGTTCGTAATAATTAAAACTTTATAATGAGGCTAGATAGTATATTTATTCACCATATTCACATTGTATTATGGTATAATAGATGTAAACAATTTTAATATTATTATTCTTATCCATTACCCAATTTTAGGTTACTTCATCACTAGGAATCTAATTTAAAAGACTATAGTTAATGACATATATTTTATATACGTTCGTAATAATAAAAAGTATATAATGTGGTTAGATAGTAAATTTATTCACCATATTCACATTATATTTTGGTATAATATATGTAAACAATTTCAATATTATTCTTCTTATCCATCACCAAATTTTAGGTTACTTCATCACTAAGAAACTAAGTTAAAAGACTATTAATTAATGACATATATTTCATATACGTTCGTAATAATTAAAACTATATAATGAGGCTAGATAGTATATTTATTCACCATATTCACGTTGTATTATTGTATAATAGATGTAAACAATTTCAATATTATTTTTCTTATCCATCACCAAATTTTAGGTTACTTCATCACTAAGAAACTAAGTTAAAAGATTATTAATTAATAACATATATTTCATATACGTTCGTAATAATTAAATCTATATAATGAGGTTAGATAGTATATTTATTCACCATATTCACATTGTATTATGGTATAATAGATGTAAACCATTTCAATATTATTCTTCTTATCCATCACAAATTTTTAGGTTACTTCATCACTAAGAAAGTAAGTTAAAAGACTATTAATTAATGACATATATTTCATATACGTTCCTAATAATTAAAACTATATAATGAGGCTAGATAGTATATTTATTCACCATATTCACGTTATATTATGGTATAATAGATGTAAAAAATTTCAATATTCTTCTTCTTATCTATCACAAATTTTAGGTTACTTCTTCACTAAGAAACTAAGTTGAAAGACTATTAATTAATGACATATATTTCATATACGTTCGTAATAATTAAAACTATATAATGAAGCTAGATAGTATATTTATTCACCATATTCACATTGTATTATGGTATAATAGATGTAAACAATTTCAATATTCTTCTTCTTATCCATCACCAAATCTTAGGTTACTTCATCACTAAGAAACTAAGTTAAAAGACTATTAATTAATGACATATATTTCATATACGTTCGTAATAATTAAAACTATATAATGAGGCTAGATAGTATATTTATTCACCATATTCACATTGTATTATTTTATAATAGATGTAAACAATTTCAATATTATTTTTCTTATCCATCACCAAATTTTAGGTTACTTCATCACTAAGAAACTAAGTTAAAAGATTATTAATTAATAACATATATTTCATATACGTTCGTAATAATTAAATCTATATAATGAGGTTAGATAGTATATTTATTCACCATATTCACATTGTAATATGGTATAATAGATGTAAACAATTTCAATATTATTATTCTTATCCATCGCAATTTTTAGGTTACTTCATCACTAAGAAAGTAAGTTAAAAGACTATTAATTAATGACATATATTTCATATACGTTCCTAATAATTAAAACTATATAATGAGGCTAGATAGTATATTTATTCACCATATTCACGTTATATTATGGTATAATAGATGTAAACAATTTCAATATTATTCTTCATATCTATCACAAATTTTAGGTTACTTCATCACTAAGAAACTAAGTTGAAAGACTATTAATTAATGATATATATTTCATATACGTTCGTAATAATTAAAATTATATAATGAGGCTAGATAGTATATTTATTCACCATATTCACATTGTATTATGGTATAATAAATGTAAACAATTTCAGAATTATTATTCTTATCCATTACCCAATTTTAGGTTACTTCATCACTAGGAAACTAAGTTAGAAGACTATTAATTAATGATATATATTTCATATACGTTCGTAATAATTAAAACTTTATAATGAGGCTAGATAGTATATTTATTCACCATATTCACATTGTATTATGGTATAATAGATGTAAACAATTTCAATATTATTATTCTTATCCATTACCCAATTTTAGGTTACTTCATCACTAGGAATCTAATTTAAAAGACTATAGTTAATGACATATATTTCATATACGTTCGTAATAATAAAAAGTATATAATGTGGTTAGATAGTAAATTTATTCACCATATTCACATTATATTTTGGTATAATATATGTAAACAATTTCAATATTATTCTTCTTATCCATCACCAAATTTTAGGTTACTTCATCACTAAGAAACTAAGTTAAAAGACTATTAATTAATGACATATATTTCATATACGTTCGTAATAATTAAAACTATATAATGAGGCTAGATAGTATATTTATTCACCATATTCACGTTGTATTATTGTATAATAGATGTAAACAATTTCAATATTATTTTTCTTATCCATCACTAAATTTTAGGTTACTTCATCACTAAGAAACTAAGTTAAAAGATTATTAATTAATAACATATATTTCATATACGTTCGTAATAATTAAATCTATATAATGAGGTTAGATAGTATATTTATTCACAATATTCACATTGTATTTTGGTATAATAGATGTAAACAATTTCAATATTATTCTTCTTATCCATCACCAATTTTTAGGTTACTTCATCACTAAGAAAGTAAGTTAAAAGACTATTAATTAATGACATATATTTTCATATACGTTCGTAATAATTAAAACTATATAATGAGGCTATATAGTATTTTTATTCACCATATTCACGTTATATTATGGTATAATAGATGTAAACAATTTCAATATTATTCTTCTTATCTATCACCAAATTTTAGGTTACTTCATCACTAAGAAACTAAGTTGAAAGACTATTAATTAATGATATATATTTCATATACGTTCGTAATAATTAAAACTATATAATGAGGTTAGATAGTAAATTTATTCACCATATTCACATTATATTATGGTATAATACATGTAAACAATTTCAATATTCTTTTTCTTATCCATCACCAAATTTTAGGTTACTTCATCACTAAGAAACTAAATTAGAAGACTATTAATTAATGATATATATTTCATATACTTTCGTAATAATTAAAACTATATAATGAGGCTAGATAGTATATTTATTCACCATATTGACATTGTATTATTGTATAATAGATGTAAACAAGTTCAATATTATTATTCTTATCCATTACCCAATTTTAGGTTACTTGATCACTAGGAAACTAATTTAAAAGACTATAGTTAATGACATATATTTCATATACGTTCGTAATAATTAAAACTATAGAATGTGGTTAGATAGTAAATTTATTCACCATATTCACATTATATAATGGTATAATATATGTAAACAATTTCAATATTATTCTTCTTATCCATCACCAAATTTTAGGTTACTTCATCACTAAGAAACTAAGTTAAAAGACTATTAATTAATGACATATATTTCATATACGTTCGTAATAATTAAAACTATATAATGAGGCTAGATAGTATATTTATTCACCATATTCAAGTTGTATTATTGTATAATAGATGTAAACAATTTCAATATTATTTTTCTTATCCATCACCAAATTTTATGTTACTTCATCACTAAGAAACTAAGTTAAAAGACTATTAATTAATGACATATATTTCATATACGTTCGTAATAATTAAAACTATATAATGAGGCTAGATAGTATATTTATTCACCATATTCACGTTGTATTATTGTATAATAGATGTAAACAATTTCAATATTATTTTTCTTATCCATCACTAAATTTTAGGTTACTTCATCACTAAGAAACTAAGTTAAAAGATTATTAATTAATAACATATATTTCATATACGTTCGTAATAATTAAATCTATATAATGAGGTTAGATAGTATATTTATTCACAATATTCACATTGTATTTTGGTATAATAGATGTAAACAATTTCAATATTATTCTTCTTATCCATCACCAATTTTTAGGTTACTTCATCACTAAGAAAGTAAGTTAAAAGACTATTAATTAATGACATATATTTCATATACGTTCGTAATAATTAAAACTATATAATGAGGCTATATAGTATTTTTATTCACCATATTCACGTTATATTATGGTATAATAGATGTAAACAATTTCAATATTATTCTTCTTATCTATCACCAAATTTTAGGTTACTTCATCACTAAGAAACTAAGTTGAAAGACTATTAATTAATGATAAATATTTCATATACGTTCGTAATAATTAAAACTATATAATGAGGTTAGATAGTAAATTTATTCACCATATTCACATTATATTATGGTATAATACATGTAAACAATTTCAATATTCTTTTTCTTATCCATCACCAAATTTTAGGTTACTTCATCACTAAGAAACTAAATTAGAAGACTATTAATTAATGATATATATTTCATATACTTTCGTAATAATTAAAACTATATAATGAGGCTAGATAGTATATTTATTCACCATATTGACATTGTATTATTGTATAATAGATGTAAACAAGTTCAATATTATTATTCTTATCCATTACCCAATTTTAGGTTACTTGATCACTAGGAAACTAATTTAAAAGACTATAGTTAATGACATATATTTCATATACGTTCGTAATAATTAAAACTATAGAATGTGGTTAGATAGTAAATTTATTCACCATATTCACATTATATAATGGTATAATATATGTAAACAATTTCAATATTATTCTTCTTATCCATCACCAAATTTTAGGTTACTTCATCACTAAGAAACTAAGTTAAAAGACTATTAATTAATGACATATATTTCATATACGTTCGTAATAATTAAAACTATATAATGAGGCTAGATAGTATATTTATTCACCATATTCAAGTTGTATTATTGTATAATAGATGTAAACAATTTCAATATTATTTTTCTTATCCATCACCAAATTTTATGTTACTTCATCACTAAGAAACTAAGTTAAAAGATTATTAGTTAATGATATATATTTCATATACGTTCGTAATAATTAAATCTATATAATGAGGTTAGATAGTAAATTTATTCACCATATTCACATTGTATTATGGTATAATACATGTAAACAATTTCAATATTATTCTTCTTATCCATCACCAAATTTTAGGTTACTTCATCACTAAGAAACTAAGTTAAAAGACTATTAATTAATGACATATATTTCATATACGTTCGTAATAATTAAATCTATATTATGAGGTTAGATAGTAAATTTATTCACCATATTCACATTGTATTATGGTATAATAGATGTAAACAATTTCAATATTATTCTTTTTATCCGTCACCAATTTTTAGGTTACTTCATCACTAAGAAAGTAAGTTAAAAGACTATTAATTAATGACATATATTTCATATACGTTCGTAATAATTAAAACTATATAATGAGGCTAGATAGTATATTTATTCACCATATTCACGTTATATTATGGTATAATAGATGTAAACAATTTCAATATTATTCTTCTTATCCATTACCCAATTTTAGGTTACTTCATCACTAGGAATCTAATTTAAAAGACTATAGTTAATGACATATATTTTATATACGTTCGTAATAATAAAAAGTATATAATGTGGTTAGATAGTAAATTTATTCACCATATTCACATTATATTTTGGTATAATATATGTAAACAATTTCAATATTATTCTTCTTATCCATCACCAAATTTTAGGTTACTTCATCACTAAGAAACTAAGTTAAAAGACTATTAATTAATGACATATATTTCATATACGTTCGTAATAATTAAAACTATATAATGAGGCTAGATAGTATATTTATTCACCATATTCACGTTGTATTATTGTATAATAGATGTAAACAATTTCAATATTATTTTTCTTATCCATCACCAAATTTTAGGTTACTTCATCACTAAGAAACTAAGTTAAAAGATTATTAATTAATAACATATATTTCATATACGTTCGTAATAATTAAATCTATATAATGAGGTTAGATAGTATATTTATTCACCATATTCACATTGTATTATGGTATAATAGATGTAAACCATTTCAATATTATTCTTCTTATCCATCACAAATTTTTAGGTTACTTCATCACTAAGAAAGTAAGTTAAAAGACTATTAATTAATGACATATATTTCATATACGTTCCTAATAATTAAAACTATATAATGAGGCTAGATAGTATATTTATTCACCATATTCACGTTATATTATGGTATAATAGATGTAAAAAATTTCAATATTCTTCTTCTTATCTATCACAAATTTTAGGTTACTTCTTCACTAAGAAACTAAGTTGAAAGACTATTAATTAATGACATATATTTCATATACTTTCGTAATAATTAAAACTATATAATGAAGCTAGATAGTATATTTATTCACCATATTCACATTGTATTATGGTATAATAGATGTAAACAATTTCAATATTCTTCTTCTTATCCATCACCAAATCTTAGGTTACTTCATCACTAAGAAACTAAGTTAAAAGACTATTAATAATTACATATATTTCATATACGTTCGTAATAATTAAAACTATATAATGAGGCTAGATAGTATATTTATTCACCATATTCACATTGTATTATATTATAATAGATGTAAACAATTTCAATATTATTTTCTTATCCATCACCAATTTTAGGTTACTTCATCACTAAGAACTAAGTTAAAAGATTATTAATTAATAACATATATTTCATATACGTTCGTAATAATTAAATCTATATAATGAGGTTAGATAGTATATTTATTCACCATATCACATTGTAATATGGTATAATAGATGTAAACAATTTCAATATTATTATTCTTATCCATCGCAATTTTTAGGTTACTTCATCACTAAGAAAGTAATTTAAAAGACTATTAATTAATGACATATATTTCATATACGTTCCTAATAATTAAAACTATATAATGAGGCTAGATAGTATATTTATTCACCATATTCACGTTATATTATGGTATAATAGATGTAAACAATTTCAATATTATTCTTCATATCTATCACAAATTTTAGGTTACTTCATCACTAAGAAACTAAGTTGAAGACTATTAATTAATGATATATATTTCATATACGTTCGTAATAATTAAAATTAATATAATGAGCTAGTATATATTTATTCACCATATCACATTGTATTATGTTATAATAAATGTAAACAAATTCAGAATTATATTCTTATCCATTACCCAATTTTAGGTTACTTCATCACTAGGAAACTAAGTTAGAAGACTATTAATTAATGAATATATATTCATATACGTTCGTAATAATTAAAACTTATAATGAGGCTAGATAGTATATTTATTCACCATATTCACATTGTATTATGGTATAATAGATGTAAACAATTTCAATATTATTATTCTTATCCATTACCCAATTTTAGGTTACTTCATCACTAGGAATCTAATTTAAAAGACTATAGTTAATGACATATATTTCATATACGTTCGTAATAATAAAAAGTATATAATGTGGTTAGATAGTAAATTTATTCACCATATTCACATTATATTTTGGTATAATAGATGTAAACAATTTCAATATTATTTTTCTTATCCATCACCAAATTTTATGTTACTTCATCACTAAGAAACTAAGTTAAAAGACTATTAATTAATGACATATATTTCATATACGTTCGTAATAATTAAAACTATAATGAGGCTAGATAGTATATTTATTCACCATATTCACGTTGTATTATTGTATAATAGATGTAAACAATTTCAATATTATTTTTCTTATCCATCACTAAATTTTAGGTTACTTCATCACTAAGAAACTAAGTTAAAAGATTATTAATTAATAACATATATTTCATATACGTTCGTAATAATTAAATCTATATAATGAGGTTAGATAGTATATTTATTCACAATATTCACATTGTATTTTGGTATAATAGATGTAAACAATTTCAATATTATTCTTCTTATCCATCACCAATTTTTAGGTTACTTCATCACTAAGAAAGTAAGTTAAAAGACTATTAATTAATGACATATATTTCATATACGTTCGTAATAATAAAACTATATAATGAGGCTATATAGTATTTTTATTCACCATATTCACGTTATATTATGGTATAATAGATGTAAACAATTTCAATATTATTCTTCTTATCTATCACCAAATTTTAGGTTACTTCATCACTAAGAAACTAAGTTGAAAGACTATTAATTAATGATATATATTTCATATACGTTCGTAATAATTAAAACTATATAATGAGTTAGATAGTAAATTTATTCACCATATTCACATTATATTATGGTATAATACATGTAAACAATTTCAATATTCTTTTTCTTATCCATCACCAAATTTTAGGTTACTTCATCACTAAGAAACTAAATTAGAAGACTATTAATTAATGATATATATTTCATACTTTCGTAATAATTAAACTATATAATGAGGCTAGATAGTATATTTATTCACCATATTGACATTGTATTATTGTATAATAGATGTAAACAAGTTCAATATTATTATTCTTATCCATTACCCAATTTTAGGTTACTTGATCACTAGGAAACTAATTTAAAAGACTATAGTTAATGACATATATTCATATACGTTCGTAATAATTAAAACTATAGAATGTGGTTAGATAGTAAATTATTCACCATATTCACATTATATAATGGTATAATATATGTAAACAATTTCAATATTATTCTTCTTATCCATCACCAAATTTTAGGTTCTTCATCACTAAGAAACTAAGTTAAAAGACTATTAATTAATGACATATATTTCATATACGTTCGTAATAATTAAAACTATATATGAGGCTAGATAGTATATTTATTCACCATATTCAAGTTGTATTATTGTATAATAGATGTAAACAATTTCAATATTTTTTTCTTATCCATCACCAAATTTTATGTTACTTCATCACTAAGAAACTAAGTTAAAAGATTATTAGTTAATGATATTTATTTCATATACGTTCGTAATAATTAAATCTATATATGAGGTTAGATAGTATATTTATTCACCATATTCACATTGTATTATGGTATAATACATGTAAACATTTCAATATTATTCTTCTTATCCATCACCAATTTTAGGTTACTTCATCACTAAGAAACTAAGTTAAAAGACTATTAATTAATGACATATATTTCATATACGTTCGTAATAATTAAATCTATATTATGAGGTTAGATAGTAAATTTATTCACCATATTCACATTGTATTATGGTATAATAGATGTAAACAATTTCAATATTATTCTTTTTATCCGTCACCAATTTTTAGGTTACTTCATCACTAAGAAAGTAAGTTAAAAGACTATTAATTAATGACATATATTTCATATACGTTCGTAATAATTAAAACTATATAATGAGGCTAGATAGTATATTTATTCACCATATTCACGTTTTATTATGGTATAATAGATGTAAACAATTTCAATATTATTCTTCTTATCTATCACCAATTTTAGGTTACTTCATCACTAAGAAACTAAGTTGAAAGTATTAATTAATGATATATTTCTATACGTTAGTAATAATTAAAACTATATAATGAGGTTAGATAGTAAATTTATTCACCATATTCAAATTATATTATGGTATAATACATGTAAGCAATTTCAATATTATTCTTCTTATCCATCAAAAAAAATTTAGGTTACTTCATTACTAAGAAGCTAAGTTAGAAGACTATTAATTAATGATATATATTTCATATATGTTTGTAATAATTAAAACTATATAATGAGGCTAGATAGTATATTTTTTCACCATATTCACATTGTATTATGGTATATAGATGTAAACAATTTCAATAATATTATTCTTATCCATTACCAAATTTTAGGCTACTTCATCACTAAAAAACAAAGTTAAAAGACTATAGTTAATGACATATATTTCATATACGTTCGTAATAATTAAAACTATATAATGAGGTTAGATAGAAAATTTAATCACCATATTCACATATATTATGGTATAATAGATGTAAACAATTTCAATATTATTCTTCTTATCCATCACCAAATTTTAGGTTACTTCATCACTAGAAAACTAAGTTAAAAGACTATTAATTAATGACATTTATTTCATATACGTTCGTAATAATTAAAACTATATAATGAGGCTAGATAGTATATTTATTTACCATATTCACGTTGTATTATTGTATAATAGATGTAAACAATTTCAATATTATTTTTCTTATCCATCACCAAATTTTAGGTTACTTCATCACTAAGAAACTAAGTTAAAAGATTATTAATTAATAACATATATTTCATATACGTTCGTAATAATTAAATCTATATAATGAGGTTAGATAGTATATTTATTCACCATATTCACATTGTATTTTGGTATAATAGATGTAAACAATTTCAATATTATTCTTCTTATCCATCAACATTTTTAGGTTACTTCATCACTAAGAAAGTAAGTTAAAAGACTATTAATTAATGACATATATTTCATATACGTTCGTAATAATTAAAACTATATAATGAGGCTATATAGTATTTTTATTCACCATATTCACGTTATATTATGGTATAATAGATGTAAACAATTTCAATATTATTCTTCTTATCTATCACCAAATTTTAGGTTACTTCATCACTAAGAAACTAAGTTGAAAGACTATTAATTAATGATATATATTTCATATACGTTCGTAATAATTAAAACTATATAATGAGGTTAGATAGTAAATTTATTCACCATATTCACATTATATTATGGTATAATACATGTAAACAATTTCATATTCTTTTTCTTATCCATCACCAAATTTTAGGTTACTTCATCACTAAGAAACTAAATTAGAAGACTATTAATTAATGATATATATTTCATATACTTTCGTAATAATTAAAACTATATAATGAGGCTAGATAGTATATTTATTCACCATATTGACATTGTATTATTGTATAATAGATGTAAACAAGTTCAATATTATTATTCTTATCCATTACCCATTTTTAGGTTACTTGATCACTAGGAAACTAATTTAAAAGACTATAGTTAATGACATATATTTCATATACGTTAGTAATAATTAAAACTATAGAATGTGGTTAGATAGTAAATTTATTCACCATATTCACATTATATAATGGTATAATATATGTAAACAATTTCAATATTATTCTTCTTATCCATCACCAAATTTTAGGTTACTTCATCACTAAGAAACTAAGTTAAAAGACTATTAATTAATGACATATATTTCATATACGTTCGTAATAATTAAAACTATATAATGAGGCTAGATAGTATATTATTCACCATATTCAAGTTGTATTATTGTATAATAGTTTAAACAATTTCAATATTATTTTTCTTATCCATCACCAATTTTAGGTACTTCATCACTAAGAAACTAAGTTAAAAGATTATTAGTTAATGATATATATTTCATATACGTTCGTAATAATTAAATCTATATAATGAGTTAGATAGTAAATTTATTCACCATATTCACATTGTATTATGGTATAATACATGTAAACAATTTCAATATTATTCTTCTTATCCATCACCAAATTTTAGGTTACTTCATCACTAAGAAACTAAGTTAAAAGACTATTAATTAATGACATATATTTCATATACGTTCGTAATAATTAAATCTATATAATGAGGTTAGATAGTAAATTTATTCACCATATTCACATTGTATTATGGTAAATAATAGATGTAAACAATTTCAATATTATTCTTTTTATCCGTCACCAATTTTTAGGTTATTTCATCACTAAGAAAGTAAGTTAAAAGACTATTAATTAATGACATATATTTCATATACGTTCGTAATAATTAAACTATATAATGAGGCTAGATAGTATATTTATTCACCATATTCACGTTATATTATGGTATAATAGATGTAAACAATTTCAATATTATTCTTCTTATCTATCACCAAATTTTAGGTTACTTCATCACTAAGAAACTAAGTTGAAAGACTATTAATTAATGATATATATTTCATATACGTTCGTAATAATTAAGACTATATAATGAGGTTAGATAGTAAATTTATTCACCATATTCAAATTATATTATGTATAATACATGTAAATAATTTCAATATTATTCTTCTTATCCATCAAAAAATTTTAGGTTACTTCATTACTAAGAAGCTAAGTTAGAAGACTATTAATTAATGATATATATTTCATATATGTTTGTAATAATTAAAACTATATAATGAGGCTAGATAGTATATTTTTTCACCATATTCACATTGTATTATGGTATAATAGATGTAAACAATTTCAATAATATTATTCTTATCCATTACCAAATTTTAGGCTACTTCATCACTAAAAAACAAAGTTAAAAGACTATAGTTAATGACATATATTTTATATACGTTCGTAATAATTAAAACTATATAATGAGGTTAGATAGAAAATTTACTCACCATATTCACATTATATTATGGTATAATAGATGTAAACAATTTCAATATTATTCTTCTTATCCATCACCAAATTTTAGGTTACTTCATCACTAAGAAACTAAGTTAAAAGACTATTAATTAATGACATATATTTCATATACGTCGTAATAATTAAAACTATATAATGAGGCTAGATAGTATATTTATTCACCATATTCACGTTGTATTATTGTATAATAGATGTAAACAATTTCAATATTATTTTTCTTATCCATCACCAAATTTAGGTTACTTCATCACTAAGAAACTAAGTTAAAAGATTATTAATTAATAACATATATTTCATATACGTTCGTAATAATTAAATCTATATAATGAGGTTAGATAGTATATTTATTCACCATATTCACATTGTATTTTGGTATAATAGATGTAAACAATTTCAATATTATTCTTCTTATCCATCACCAATTTTTAGGTTACTTCATCACTAAGAAAGTAAGTTAAAAGACTATTAATTAATGACATATATTTCATATACGTTCGTAATAATTAAAACTATATAATGAGGCTATATAGTATTTTTATTCACCATATTCACGTTATATTATGGTATAATAGATGTAAACAATTTCAATATAATTCTTCTTATCTATCACCAAATTTTAGGTTACTTCATCACTAAGAAACTAAGTTGAAAGACTATTAATTAATGATATATATTTCATATACGTTCGTAATAATTAAAACTATATAATGAGGTTAGATAGTAAATTTATTCACCATATTCACATTATATAATGGTATAATATATGTAAACAATTTCAATATTATTCTTCTTATCCATCACCAAATTTTAGGTTACTTCATCACTAAGAAACTAAGTTAAAAGACTATTAATTAATGACATATATTTCATATACGTTCGTAATAATTAAAACTATATAATGAGGCTAGATAGTATATTTATTCACCATATTCAAGTTGTATTATTGTATAATAGATGTAAACAATTTCAATATTATTTTTCTTATCCATCACCAAATTTAGGTTACTTCATCACTAAGAAACTAGTTAAAAGATTATTAGTTAATGATATATATTTCATATACGTTAGTAATAATTAAATCTATATAATGAGGTTAGATAGTAAATTTATTCACCATATTCACATTGTATTATGGTATAATACATGTAAACAATTTCAATATTATTCTTCTTATCCATCACCAAATTTTAGGTTACTTCATCACTAAGAAACTAAGTTAAAAGACTATTAATTAATGACATATATTTCATATACGTTCGTAATAATTAATCTATATAATGAGGTTAGATAGTAAATTTATTCACCATATTCACATTGTATTATGGTATAATAGATGTAAACAATTTCAATATTATTCTTTTTATCCGTCACCAATTTTTAGGTTACTTCATCACTAAGAAAGTAAGTTAAAAGACTATTAATTAATTGACATATATTTCATATACGTTCGTAATAATTAAAACTATATAATGAGCTAGATAGTATATTTATTCACCATATTCACGTTATATTATGGTATAATAGATGTAACAATTTCAATATATTCTTCTTATCTATCACCAAATTTTAGGTTACTTCATCACTAAGAAACTAAGTTGAAAGACTATTAATTAATGATATATATTTCATATACGTTCGTAATAATTAAAACTATATAATGAGGTTAGATAGTAAATTTATTCACCATATTCAAATTATATTATGGTATAATACATGTAAACATTTCAATATTATTCTTCTTATCCATCAAAAAAAATTTAGGTTACTTCATTACTAAGAAGCTAAGTTAGAAGACTATTAATTAATGATATATATTTCATATATGTTTGTAATAATTAAAACTATATAATGAGGCTAGATAGTATATTTTTTCACCATATTCACATTGTATTATGGTATAATAGATGTAAACAATTTCAATAATATTATTCTTATCCATTACCAAATTTTAGGGCTACTTCATCACTAAAAAACAAAGTAAAAGACTATAGTTAATGACATATATTTTATATACGTTCGTAATAATTAAAACTATATAATGAGGTTAGATAGAAAATTTACTCACCATATTCACATTATATTATGGTATAATAGATGTAAACAATTTCAATATTATTCTTCTTATCCATCACCAAATTTTAGGTTACTTCATCACTAAGAAACTAAGTTAAAAGACTATTAATTAATGACATATATTTCATATACGTTCGTAATAATTAAAACTATATAATGAGGCTAGATAGTATATTTATTCACCATATTCACGTTGTATTATTGTATAATAGATGTAAACAATTTCAATATTATTTTTCTTATCCATCACCAAATTTTAGGTTACTTCATCACTAAGAAACTAAGTTAAAAGATTATTAATTAATAACATATATTTCATATACGTTCGTAATAATTAAATCTATATAATGAGGTTAGATAGTATATTTATTCACCATAT
>CATIWC010001840.1:0-89264 GCA_948472305.1 Vicia faba
TATTTTAACACATATTCTTATTAATGTATAGTAGGAGATAAAATTGAATGACAATTCGTAAAAAAAAATTTAAAATTTTAACTTTTTTATTTTGTTTCTTGCATAAATCTTGCTCTATGTTTTTGATATTGTATGGATAGTATATTAGTCTATATTATGATGTTATAGGGTTTTTACCTTAAGCTTAAACGAAAAAGTTGTTAATAATAATATCCATATTAAAGTAAGGCATAATGAACTCATTTAAAACACACTTGCGTAGATCATTTAAAAGATTTGTAGTAATTTATTTTTATAGAATATAAGATATAACAAATTCCTTAGATCTACATTATAAATCTAAATTATATTTTATCATTTAATAATTATGAAAATAATTTTTTTTATTAATTAATAAATTTACTTCAAATTTAAAAATAATAACCATAAATTTGATAAGAGGTAATTTAAGAATTAAAACTCTAAATGTATTAAAAAAACTGCTGACGTTCCTTAAATATTCCAATATATCAAACAAACTTTACTTAAATATTTAACATTACACAAAAATATTTTTTCACTTAAATAAATATTGATGTTATTCTAAAAATAACAAAATCTTCTCCTAAATTATCATGATTCATGTTTCATATATATTAGAGGAAATTGTAATTTTTATTCAAAATGCACTGGCGAATGTAGTTATCAATATTTGTAATACATTGCATTTATAGAATATAAAAATCAGAAAATTCGTTATATATACTTTTTAAATTAAAATTCTTATTTATTGTTTAAAACTATCAAAATAAAAACTGTAGTATTTAAGAAAAATACTTATAATTTAAATATAATAACAATAAATTTGATTTGGGATAAATGGAGAAACAAAACTTCATAAATGAATAAAGTAAGACTACAAACCTTCCTTAAATAATTCAACATATCCAACAATCTTTTCTTACATATTTCACATCACACAACAAACTTTTTTCCCCATATTTAAGTATAGTTGTGGTGCTAAAAAATCACAACTTTTCTTCTTGAGTTATCATAGTTCATAAATCCAAAGCCTTTTGAAATCCACTTAGACAATTGAAGAAACGTAGGGAAATTTCAAAAGGTTTTGGATTTATGTATTATTTTAACACATATTCTTATTAATGTATAGTAGGAGATAAAATTGAATGACAATTCGTAAAAAAAAATTTAAAATTTAAACTTTTTTTTTTGTTTCTTGCATAAATCTTGCTCTATGTTTTTGATATTGTATGGATAGTATATTAGTCTATATTATGATGTTATAGGGTTTTTACCTTAAGCTTAAACGAAAAAGTTGTTAATAATAATAATATCCATATTAAAGTAAGGCATAATGAACTCATTTAAAACACACTTGCGTAGATCATTTAAAAGATTTGTAGTAATTTATTTTTATAGAATATAAGATATAACAAATTCCTTAGATCTACATTATAAATCTAAATTATATTTTATCATTTAATAATTATGAAAATAATTTTTTTTATTAATTAATAAATTTACTTCAAATTTAAAAATAATAACCATAAATTTGATAAGAGGTAATTTAAGAATTAAAACTCTAAATGTATTTAAAAAACTGCTGACGTTCCTTAAATATTCCAATATATCAAACAAACTTTACTTAAATATTTAACATTACACAAAAATATTTTTTCACTTAAATAAATATTGATGTTATTCTAAAAATAACAAAATCTTCTCGTAAATTATCATGATTCATGTTTCATATATATTAGAGGAAATTGTAATTTTTATTCAAAATGCACTGGCGAATGTAGTTATCAATATTTGTAATACATTGCATTTATAGAATATAAAAATCAGAAAATTCGTTATATATACTTTTTAAATTAAAATTCTTATTTATTGTTTAAAACTATCAAAATAAAAACTGTAGTATTTAAGAAAAATACTTATAATTTAAATATAATAACAATAAATTTGATATGGGATAAATGGAGAGACAAAACTTCATAAATGAATAAAGTAAGACTACAAACCTTCCTTAAATAATTCAACATATCCAACAATCTTTTCTTACATATTTCACATCACATAACAAACTTTTTTCCCCATATTTAAGTATAGTTGTGGTGCTCAAAAATCACAACTTTTCTTCTTGAGTTATCATAGTTCATAAATCAAAAGCCTTTTGAAATCCACTTAGACAAATGAAGAAACGTAGGGAAATTTCAAAAGGTTTTGGATTTATGTATTATTTTAACACATATTCTTATTAATGTATAGTAGGAGATAAAATTGAATGACAATTCGTAAAAAAAAATTTAAAATTTTAACTTTTTTATTTTGTTTCTTGCATAAATCTTGCTCTATGTTTTTGATATTGTATGGATAGTATATTAGTCTATATTATGATGTTATAGGGTTTTTACCTTAAGCTTAAACGAAAAAGTTGTTAATAATAATATCCATATTAAAGTAAGGCATAATGAACTCATTTAAAACACACTTGCGTAGATCATTTAAAAGATTTGTAGTAATTTATTTTTATAGAATATAAGATATAACAAATTCCTTAGATCTACATTATAAATCTAAATTATATTTTATCATTTAATAATTATGAAAATAATTTTTTTTATTAATTAATAAATTTACTTCAAATTTAAAAATAATAACCATAAATTTGATAAGAGGTAATTTAAGAATTAAAACTCTAAATGTATTAAAAAAACTGCTGACGTTCCTTAAATATTCCAATATATCAAACAAACTTTACTTAAATATTTAACATTACACAAAAATATTTTTTCACTTAAATAAATATTGATGTTATTCTAAAAATAACAAAATCTTCTCCTAAATTATCATGATTCATGTTTCATATATATTAGAGGAAATTGTAATTTTTATTCAAAATGCACTGGCGAATGTAGTTATCAATATTTGTAATACATTGCATTTATAGAATATAAAAATCAGAAAATTCGTTATATATACTTTTTAAATTAAAATTCTTATTTATTGTTTAAAACTATCAAAATAAAAACTGTAGTATTTAAGAAAAATACTTATAATTTAAATATAATAACAATAAATTTGATTTGGGATAAATGGAGAAACAAAACTTCATAAATGAATAAAGTAAGACTACAAACCTTCCTTAAATAATTCAACATATCCAACAATCTTTTCTTACATATTTCACATCACACAACAAACTTTTTTCCCATATTTAAGTATAGTTGTGGTGCTAAAAAATCACAACTTTTCTTCTTGAGTTATCATAGTTCATAAATCCAAAGCCTTTTGAAATCCACTTAGACAATTGAAGAAACGTAGGGAAATTTCAAAAGGTTTTGGATTTATGTATTATTTTAACACATATTCTTATTAATGTATAGTAGGAGATAAAATTGAATGACAATTCGTAAAAAAAAATTTAAAATTTAAACTTTTTTATTTTGTTTCTTGCATAAATCTTGCTCTATGTTTTTGATATTGTATGGATAGTATATTAGTCTATATTATGATGTTATAGGGTTTTTACCTTAAGCTTAAACGAAAAAGTTGTTAATAATAATAATATCCATATTAAAGTAAGGCATAATGAACTCATTTAAAACACACTTGCGTAGATCATTTAAAAGATTTGTAGTAATTTATTTTTATAGAATATAAGATATAACAAATTCCTTAGATCTACATTATAAATCTAAGTTATATTTTATCATTTAATAATTATGAAAATAATTTTTTTTATTAATTAATAAATTTACTTCAAATTTAAAAATAATAACCATAAATTTGATAAGAGGTAATTTAAGAATTAAAACTCTAAATGTATTAAAAAAACTGCTGACGTTCCTTAAATATTCCAATATATCAAACAAACTTTACTTAAATATTTAACATTACACAAAAATATTTTTTCACTTAAATAAATATTGATGTTATTCTAAAAATAACAAAATCTTCTCCTAAATTATCATGATTCATGTTTCATATATATTAGAGGAAATTGTAATTTTTATTCAAAATGCACTGGCGAATGTAGTTATCAATATTTGTAATACATTGCATTTATAGAATATAAAAATCAGAAAATTCGTTATATATACTTTTTAAATTAAAATTCTTATTTATTGTTTAAAACTATCAAAATAAAAACTGTAGTATTTAAGAAAAATACTTATAATTTAAATATAATAACAATAAATTTGATTTGGGATAAATGGAGAAACAAAACTTCATAAATGAATAAAGTAAGACTACAAACCTTCCTTAAATAATTCAACATATCCAACAATCTTTTCTTACATATTTCACATCACACAACAAACTTTTTTCCCCATATTTAAGTATAGTTGTGGTGCTAAAAAATCACAACTTTTCTTCTTGAGTTATCATAGTTCATAAATCCAAAGCCTTTTGAAATCCACTTAGACAATTGAAGAAACGTAGGGAAATTTCAAAAGGTTTTGGATTTATGTATTATTTTAACACATATTCTTATTAATGTATAGTAGGAGATAAAATTGAATGACAATTCGTAAAAAAAAATTTAAAATTTAAACTTTTTTTTTTGTTTCTTGCATAAATCTTGCTCTATGTTTTTGATATTGTATGGATAGTATATTAGTCTATATTATGATGTTATAGGGTTTTTACCTTAAGCTTAAACGAAAAAGTTGTTAATAATAATAATATCCATATTAAAGTAAGGCATAATGAACTCATTTAAAACACACTTGCGTAGATCATTTAAAAGATTTGTAGTAATTTATTTTTATAGAATATAAGATATAACAAATTCCTTAGATCTACATTATAAATCTAAATTATATTTTATCATTTAATAATTATGAAAATAATTTTTTTTATTAATTAATAAATTTACTTCAAATTTAAAAATAATAACCATAAATTTGATAAGAGGTAATTTAAGAATTAAAACTCTAAATGTATTTAAAAAACTGCTGACGTTCCTTAAATATTCCAATATATCAAACAAACTTTACTTAAATATTTAACATTACACAAAAATATTTTTTCACTTAAATAAATATTGATGTTATTCTAAAAATAACAAAATCTTCTCGTAAATTATCATGATTCATGTTTCATATATATTAGAGGAAATTGTAATTTTTATTCAAAATGCACTGGCGAATGTAGTTATCAATATTTGTAATACATTGCATTTATAGAATATAAAAATCAGAAAATTCGTTATATATACTTTTTAAATTAAAATTCTTATTTATTGTTTAAAACTATCAAAATAAAAACTGTAGTATTTAAGAAAAATACTTATAATTTAAATATAATAACAATAAATTTGATATGGGATAAATGGAGAGACAAAACTTCATAAATGAATAAAGTAAGACTACAAACCTTCCTTAAATAATTCAACATATCCAACAATCTTTTCTTACATATTTCACATCACATAACAAACTTTTTTCCCCATATTTAAGTATAGTTGTGGTGCTCAAAAATCACAACTTTTCTTCTTGAGTTATCATAGTTCATAAATCAAAAGCCTTTTGAAATCCACTTAGACAAATGAAGAAACGTAGGGAAATTTCAAAAGGTTTTGGATTTATGTATTATTTTAACACATATTCTTATTAATGTATAGTAGGAGATAAAATTGAATGACAATTCGTAAAAAAAAATTTAAAATTTTAACTTTTTTATTTTGTTTCTTGCATAAATCTTGCTCTATGTTTTTGATATTGTATGGATAGTATATTAGTCTATATTATGATGTTATAGGGTTTTTACCTTAAGCTTAAACGAAAAAGTTGTTAATAATAATATCCATATTAAAGTAAGGCATAATGAACTCATTTAAAACACACTTGCGTAGATCATTTAAAAGATTTGTAGTAATTTATTTTTATAGAATATAAGATATAACAAATTCCTTAGATCTACATTATAAATCTAAATTATATTTTATCATTTAATAATTATGAAAATAATTTTTTTTATTAATTAATAAATTTACTTCAAATTTAAAAATAATAACCATAAATTTGATAAGAGGTAATTTAAGAATTAAAACTCTAAATGTATTAAAAAAACTGCTGACGTTCCTTAAATATTCCAATATATCAAACAAACTTTACTTAAATATTTAACATTACACAAAAATATTTTTTCACTTAAATAAATATTGATGTTATTCTAAAAATAACAAAATCTTCTCCTAAATTATCATGATTCATGTTTCATATATATTAGAGGAAATTGTAATTTTTATTCAAAATGCACTGGCGAATGTAGTTATCAATATTTGTAATACATTGCATTTATAGAATATAAAAATCAGAAAATTCGTTATATATACTTTTTAAATTAAAATTCTTACTTATTGTTTAAAACTATCAAAATAAAAACTGTAGTATTTAAGAAAAATACTTATAATTTAAATATAATAACAATAAATTTGATTTGGGATAAATGGAGAAACAAAACTTCATAAATGAATAAAGTAAGACTACAAACCTTCCTTAAATAATTCAACATATCCAACAATCTTTTCTTACATATTTCACATCACACAACAAACTTTTTTCCCCATATTTAAGTATAGTTGTGGTGCTAAAAAATCACAACTTTTCTTCTTGAGTTATCATAGTTCATAAATCCAAAGCCTTTTGAAATCCACTTAGACAAATGAAGAAAAGTAGGGAAATTTCAAAAGGTTTTGGATTTATGTATTATTTTAACACATATTCTTATTAATGTATAGTAGGAGATAAAATTGAATGACAATTCGTAAAAAAAAATTTAAAATTTAAACTTTTTTATTTTGTTTCTTGCATAAATCTTGCTCTATGTTTTTGATATTGTATGGATAGTATATTAGTCTATATTATGATGTTATAGGGTTTTTACCTTAAGCTTAAACGAAAAAGTTGTTAATAATAATATCCATATTAAAGTAAGGCATAATGAACTCATTTAAAACACACTTGCGTAGATCATTTAAAAGATTTGTAGTAATTTATTTTTATAGAATATAAGATATAACAAATTCCTTAGATCTACATTATAAATCTAAATTATATTTTATCATTTAATAATTATGAAAATAATTTTTTTTATTAATTAATAAATTTACTTCAAATTTAAAAATAATAACCATAAATTTGATAAGAGGTAATTTAAGAATTAAAACTCTAAATGTATTAAAAAAACTGCTGACGTTCCTTAAATATTCCAATATATCAAACAAACTTTACTTAAATATTTAACATTACACAAAAATATTTTTTCACTTAAATAAATATTGATGTTATTCTAAAAATAACAAAATCTTCTCCTAAATTATCATGATTCATGTTTCATATATATTAGAGGAAATTGTAATTTTTATTCAAAATGCACTGGCGAATGTAGTTATCAATATTTGTAATACATTGCATTTATAGAATATAAAAATCAGAAAATTCGTTATATATACTTTTTAAATTAAAATTCTTATTTATTGTTTAAAACTATCAAAATAAAAACTGTAGTATTTAAGAAAAATACTTATAATTTAAATATAATAACAATAAATTTGATTTGGGATAAATGGAGAAACAAAACTTCATAAATGAATAAAGTAAGACTACAAACCTTCCTTAAATAATTCAACATATCCAACAATCTTTTCTTACATATTTCACATCACACAACAAACTTTTTCCCCATATTTAAGTATAGTTGTGGTGCTAAAAAATCACAACTTTTCTTCTTGAGTTATCATAGTTCATAAATCCAAAGCCTTTTGAAATCCACTTAGACAATTGAAGAAACGTAGGGAAATTTCAAAAGGTTTTGGATTTATGTATTATTTTAACACATATTCTTATTAATGTATAGTAGGAGATAAAATTGAATGACAATTCGTAAAAAAAAATTTATAATTTTAAATTTTTTATTTTGTTTCTTGCATAAATCTTGCTCTATGTTTTTGATATTGTATGGATAGTATATTAGTCTATATTATGATGTTATAGGGTTTTTACCTTAAGCTTAAACGAAAAAGTTGTTAATAATAATAATATCCATATTAAAGTAAGGCATAATGAACTCATTTAAAACACACTTGCGTAGATCATTTAAAAGATTTGTAGTAATTTATTTTTATAGAATATAAGATATAACAAATTCCTTAGATCTACATTATAAATCTAAATTATATTTTATCATTTAATAATTATGAAAATAATTTTTTTTATTAATTAATAAATTTACTTCAAATTTAAAAATAATAACCATAAATTTGATAAGAGGTAATTTAAGAATTAAAACTCTAAATGTATTAAAAAAACTGCTGACGTTCCTTAAATATTCCAATATATCAAACAAACTTTACTTAAATATTTAACATTACACAAAAATATTTTTTCACTTAAATAAATATTGATGTTATTCTAAAAATAACAAAATCTTCTCCTAAATTATCATGATTCATGTTTCATATATATTAGAGGAAATTGTAATTTTTATTCAAAATGCACTGGCGAATGTAGTTATCAATATTTGTAATACATTGCATTTATAGAATATAAAAATCAGAAAATTCGTTATATATACTTTTTAAATTAAAATTCTTATTTATTGTTTAAAACTATCAAAATAAAAACTGTAGTATTTAAGAAAAATACTTATAATTTAAATATAATAACAATAAATTTGATATGGGATAAATGGAGAAACAAAACTTCATAAATGAATAAAGTAAGACTACAAACCTTCCTTAAATAATTCAACATATCCAACAATCTTTTCTTACATATTTCACATCACACAACAAACTTTTTCCCCATATTTAAGTATAGTTGTGGTGCTAAAAAATCACAACTTTTCTTCTTGAGTTATCATAGTTCATAAATCCAAAGCCTTTTGAAATCCACTTAGACAAATGAAGAAACGTAGGGAAATTTCAAAAGGTTTTGGATTTATGTATTATTTTAACACATATTCTTATTAATGTATAGTAGGAGATAAAATTGAATGACAATTCGTAAAAAAAAATTTAAAATTTTAACTTTTTTATTTTGTTTCTTGCATAAATCTTGCTCTATGTTTTTGATATTGTATGGATAGTATATTAGTCTATATTATGATGTTATAGGGTTTTTACCTTAAGCTTAAACGAAAAAGTTGTTAATAATAATATCCATATTAAAGTAAGGCATAATGAACTCATTTAAAACACACTTGCGTAGATCATTTAAAAGATTTGTAGTAATTTATTTTTATAGAATATAAGATATAACAAATTCCTTAGATCTACATTATAAATCTAAATTATATTTTATCATTTAATAATTATGAAAATAATTTTTTTTATTAATTAATAAATTTACTTCAAATTTAAAAATAATAACCATAAATTTGATAAGAGGTAATTTAAGAATTAAAACTCTAAATGTATTAAAAAAACTGCTGACGTTCCTTAAATATTCCAATATATCAAACAAACTTTACTTAAATATTTAACATTACACAAAAATATTTTTTCACTTAAATAAATATTGATGTTATTCTAAAAATAACAAAATCTTCTCCTAAATTATCATGATTCATGTTTCATATATATTAGAGGAAATTGTAATTTTTATTCAAAATGCACTGGCGAATGTAGTTATCAATATTTGTAATACATTGCATTTATAGAATATAAAAATCAGAAAATTCGTTATATATACTTTTTAAATTAAAATTCTTATTTATTGTTTAAAACTATCAAAATAAAAACTGTAGTATTTAAGAAAAATACTTATAATTTAAATATAATAACAATAAATTTGATTTGGGATAAATGGAGAAACAAAACTTCATAAATGAATAAAGTAAGACTACAAACCTTCCTTAAATAATTCAACATATCCAACAATCTTTTCTTACATATTTCACATCACACAACAAACTTTTTCCCCATATTTAAGTATAGTTGTGGTGCTAAAAAATCACAACTTTTCTTCTTGAGTTATCATAGTTCATAAATCCAAAGCCTTTTGAAATCCACTTAGACAATTGAAGAAACGTAGGGAAATTTCAAAAGGTTTTGGATTTATGTATTATTTTAACACATATTCTTATTAATGTATAGTAGGAGATAAAATTGAATGACAATTCGTAAAAAAAAATTTATAATTTTAAATTTTTTATTTTGTTTCTTGCATAAATCTTGCTCTATGTTTTTGATATTGTATGGATAGTATATTAGTCTATATTATGATGTTATAGGGTTTTTACCTTAAGCTTAAACGAAAAAGTTGTTAATAATAATAATATCCATATTAAAGTAAGGCATAATGAACTCATTTAAAACACACTTGCGTAGATCATTTAAAAGATTTGTAGTAATTTATTTTTATAGAATATAAGATATAACAAATTCCTTAGATCTACATTATAAATCTAAATTATATTTTATCATTTAATAATTATGAAAATAATTTTTTTTATTAATTAATAAATTTACTTCAAATTTAAAAATAATAACCATAAATTTGATAAGAGGTAATTTAAGAATTAAAACTCTAAATGTATTAAAAAAACTGCTGACGTTCCTTAAATATTCCAATATATCAAACAAACTTTACTTAAATATTTAACATTACACAAAAATATTTTTTCACTTAAATAAATATTGATGTTATTCTAAAAATAACAAAATCTTCTCCTAAATTATCATGATTCATGTTTCATATATATTAGAGGAAATTGTAATTTTTATTCAAAATGCACTGGCGAATGTAGTTATCAATATTTGTAATACATTGCATTTATAGAATATAAAAATCAGAAAATTCGTTATATATACTTTTTAAATTAAAATTCTTATTTATTGTTTAAAACTATCAAAATAAAAACTGTAGTATTTAAGAAAAATACTTATAATTTAAATATAATAACAATAAATTTGATATGGGATAAATGGAGAAACAAAACTTCATAAATGAATAAAGTAAGACTACAAACCTTCCTTAAATAATTCAACATATCCAACAATCTTTTCTTACATATTTCACATCACACAACAAACTTTTTCCCCATATTTAAGTATAGTTGTGGTGCTAAAAAATCACAACTTTTCTTCTTGAGTTATCATAGTTCATAAATCCAAAGCCTTTTGAAATCCACTTAGACAAATGAAGAAACGTAGGGAAATTTCAAAAGGTTTTGGATTTATTTATTATTTTAACACATATTCTTATTAATGTATAGTAGGAGATAAAATTGAATGACAATTCGTAAAAAAAAATTTAAAATTTTAACTTTTTTATTTTGTTTCTTGCATAAATCTTGCTCTATGTTTTTGATATTGTATGGATAGTATATTAGTCTATATTATGATGTTATAGGGTTTTTACCTTAAGCTTAAACGAAAAAGTTGTTAATAATAATATCCATATTAAAGTAAGGCATAATGAACTCATTTAAAACACACTTGCGTAGATCATTTAAAAGATTTGTAGTAATTTATTTTTATAGAATATAAGATATAACAAATTCCTTAGATCTACATTATAAATCTAAATTATATTTTATCATTTAATAATTATGAAAATAATTTTTTTTATTAATTAATAAATTTACTTCAAATTTAAAAATAATAACCATAAATTTGATAAGAGGTAATTTAAGAATTAAAACTCTAAATGTATTAAAAAAACTGCTGACGTTCCTTAAATATTCCAATATATCAAACAAACTTTACTTAAATATTTAACATTACACAAAAATATTTTTTCACTTAAATAAATATTGATGTTATTCTAAAAATAACAAAATCTTCTCCTAAATTATCATGATTCATGTTTCATATATATTAGAGGAAATTGTAATTTTTATTCAAAATGCACTGGCGAATGTAGTTATCAATATTTGTAATACATTGCATTTATAGAATATAAAAATCAGAAAATTCGTTATATATACTTTTTAAATTAAAATTCTTATTTATTTTTTAAAACTATCAAAATAAAAACTGTAGTATTTAAGAAAAATACTTATAATTTAAATATAATAACAATAAATTTGATTTGGGATAAATGGAGAAACAAAACTTCATAAATGAATAAAGTAAGACTACAAACCTTCCTTAAATAATTCAACATATCCAACAATCTTTTCTTACATATTTCACATCACACAACAAACTTTTTTCCCCATATTTAAGTATAGTTGTGGTGCTAAAAAATCACAACTTTTCTTCTTGAGTTATCATAGTTCATAAATCCAAAGCCTTTTGAAATCCACTTAGACAAATGAAGAAAAGTAGGGAAATTTCAAAAGGTTTTGGATTTATGTATTATTTTAACACATATTCTTATTAATGTATAGTAGGAGATAAAATTGAATGACAATTCGTAAAAAAAAATTTAAAATTTAAACTTTTTTATTTTGTTTCTTGCATAAATCTTGCTCTATGTTTTTGATATTGTATGGATAGTATATTAGTCTATATTATGATGTTATAGGGTTTTTACCTTAAGCTTAAACGAAAAAGTTGTTAATAATAATATCCATATTAAAGTAAGGCATAATGAACTCATTTAAAACACACTTGCGTAGATCATTTAAAAGATTTGTAGTAATTTATTTTTATAGAATATAAGATATAACAAATTCCTTAGATCTACATTATAAATCTAAATTATATTTTATCATTTAATAATTATGAAAATAATTTTTTTTATTAATTAATAAATTTACTTCAAATTTAAAAATAATAACCATAAATTTGATAAGAGGTAATTTAAGAATTAAAACTCTAAATGTATTAAAAAAACTGCTGACGTTCCTTAAATATTCCAATATATCAAACAAACTTTACTTAAATATTTAACATTAGACAAAAATATTTTTTCACTTAAATAAATATTGATGCTATTCTAAAAATAACAAAATCTTCTCCTAAATTATCATGATTCATGTATCATATATATTAGAGGAAATTGTAATTTTTATTCAAAATGCACTGGCGAATGTAGTTATCAATATTTGTAATACATTGCATTTATAGAATATAAAAATCAGAAAATTCGTTATATATACTTTTTAAATTAAAATTCTTATTTATTGTTTAAAACTATCAAAATAAAAACTGTAGTATTTAAGAAAAATACTTATAATTTAAATATAATAACAATAAATTTGATATGGGATAAATGGAGAAACAAAACTTCATAAATGAATAAAGTAAGACTACAAACCTTCCTTAAATAATTCAACATATCCAACAATCTTTTCTTACATATTTCACATCACACAACAAACTTTTTTCCCCATATTTAAGTATAGTTGTGGTGCTCAAAAATCACAACTTTTCTTCTTGAGTTAACATAGTTCATAAATCAAAAGCCTTTTGAAATCCACTTAGACAAATGAAGAAACGTAGGGAAATTTCAAAAGGTTTTGGATTTATGTATTATTTTAACACATATTCTTATTAATGTATAGTAGGAGATAAAATTGAATGACAATTCGTAAAAAAAAATTTAAAATTTTAACTTTTTTATTTTGTTTCTTGCATAAATCTTGCTCTATGTTTTTGATATTGTATGGATAGTATATTAGTCTATATTATGATGTTATAGGGTTTTTACCTTAAGCTTAAACGAAAAAGTTGTTAATAATAATATCCATATTAAAGTAAGGCATAATGAACTCATTTAAAACACACTTGCGTAGATCATTTAAAAGATTTGTAGTAATTTATTTTTATAGAATATAAGATATAACAAATTCCTTAGATCTACATTATAAATCTAAATTATATTTTATCATTTAATAATTATGAAAATAATTTTTTTTATTAATTAATAAATTTACTTCAAATTTAAAAATAATAACCATAAATTTGATAAGAGGTAATTTAAGAATTAAAACTCTAAATGTATTAAAAAAACTGCTGACGTTCCTTAAATATTCCAATATATCAAACAAACTTTACTTAAATATTTAACATTACACAAAAATATTTTTTCACTTAAATAAATATTGATGTTATTCTAAAAATAACAAAATCTTCTCCTAAATTATCATGATTCATGTTTCATATATATTAGAGGAAATTGTAATTTTTATTCAAAATGCACTGGCGAATGTAGTTATCAATATTTGTAATACATTGCATTTATAGAATATAAAAATCAGAAAATTCGTTATATATACTTTTTAAATTAAAATTCTTATTTATTTTTTAAAACTATCAAAATAAAAACTGTAGTATTTAAGAAAAATACTTATAATTTAAATATAATAACAATAAATTTGATTTGGGATAAATGGAGAAACAAAACTTCATAAATGAATAAAGTAAGACTACAAACCTTCCTTAAATAATTCAACATATCCAACAATCTTTTCTTACATATTTCACATCACACAACAAACTTTTTTCCCCATATTTAAGTATAGTTGTGGTGCTAAAAAATCACAACTTTTCTTCTTGAGTTATCATAGTTCATAAATCCAAAGCCTTTTGAAATCCACTTAGACAAATGAAGAAAAGTAGGGAAATTTCAAAAGGTTTTGGATTTATGTATTATTTTAACACATATTCTTATTAATGTATAGTAGGAGATAAAATTGAATGACAATTCGTAAAAAAAAATTTAAAATTTAAACTTTTTTATTTTGTTTCTTGCATAAATCTTGCTCTATGTTTTTGATATTGTATGGATAGTATATTAGTCTATATTATGATGTTATAGGGTTTTTACCTTAAGCTTAAACGAAAAAGTTGTTAATAATAATATCCATATTAAAGTAAGGCATAATGAACTCATTTAAAACACACTTGCGTAGATCATTTAAAAGATTTGTAGTAATTTATTTTTATAGAATATAAGATATAACAAATTCCTTAGATCTACATTATAAATCTAAATTATATTTTATCATTTAATAATTATGAAAATAATTTTTTTTATTAATTAATAAATTTACTTCAAATTTAAAAATAATAACCATAAATTTGATAAGAGGTAATTTAAGAATTAAAACTCTAAATGTATTAAAAAAACTGCTGACGTTCCTTAAATATTCCAATATATCAAACAAACTTTACTTAAATATTTAACATTAGACAAAAATATTTTTTCACTTAAATAAATATTGATGCTATTCTAAAAATAACAAAATCTTCTCCTAAATTATCATGATTCATGTATCATATATATTAGAGGAAATTGTAATTTTTATTCAAAATGCACTGGCGAATGTAGTTATCAATATTTGTAATACATTGCATTTATAGAATATAAAAATCAGAAAATTCGTTATATATACTTTTTAAATTAAAATTCTTATTTATTGTTTAAAACTATCAAAATAAAAACTGTAGTATTTAAGAAAAATACTTATAATTTAAATATAATAACAATAAATTTGATATGGGATAAATGGAGAAACAAAACTTCATAAATGAATAAAGTAAGACTACAAACCTTCCTTAAATAATTCAACATATCCAACAATCTTTTCTTACATATTTCACATCACACAACAAACTTTTTTCCCCATATTTAAGTATAGTTGTGGTGCTCAAAAATCACAACTTTTCTTCTTGAGTTATCATAGTTCATAAATCAAAAGCCTTTTGAAATCCACTTAGACAAATGAAGAAACGTAGGGAAATTTCAAAAGGTTTTGGATTTATGTATTATTTTAACACATATTCTTATTAATGTATAGTAGGAGATAAAATTGAATGACAATTCATAAAAAAAAATTTAAAATTTTAACTTTTTTATTTTGTTTCTTGCATAAATCTTGCTCTATGTTTTTGATATTGTATGGATAGTATATTAGTCTATATTATGATGTTATAGGGTTTTTACCTTAAGCTTAAACGAAAAAGTTGTTAATAATAATATCCATATTAAAGTAAGGCATAATGAACTCATTTAAAACACACTTGCGTAGATCATTTAAAAGATTTGTAGTAATTTATTTTTATAGAATATAAGATATAACAAATTCCTTAGATCTACATTATAAATCTAAATTATATTTTATCATTTAATAATTATGAAAATAATTTTTTTTATTAATTAATAAATTTACTTCAAATTTAAAAATAATAACCATAAATTTGATAAGAGGTAATTTAAGAATTAAAACTCTAAATGTATTAAAAAAACTGCTGACGTTCCTTAAATATTCCAATATATCAAACAAACTTTACTTAAATATTTAACATTACACAAAAATATTTTTTCACTTAAATAAATATTGATGCTATTCTAAAAATAACAAAATCTTCTCCTAAATTATCATGATTCATGTATCATATATATTAGAGGAAATTGTAATTTTTATTCAAAATGCACTGGCGAATGTAGTTATCAATATTTGTAATACATTGCATTTATAGAATATAAAAATCAGAAAATTCGTTATATATACTTTTTAAATTAAAATTCTTATTTATTGTTTAAAACTATCAAAATAAAAACTGTAGTATTTAAGAAAAATACTTATAATTTAAATATAATAACAATAAATTTGATTTGGGATAAATGGAGAAACAAAACTTCATAAATGAATAAAGTAAGACTACAAACCTTCCTTAAATAATTCAACATATCCAACAATCTTTTCTTACATATTTCACATCACACAACAAACTTTTTTCCCCATATTTAAGTATAGTTGTGGTGCTAAAAAATCACAACTTTTCTTCTTGAGTTATCATAGTTCATAAATCCAAAGCCTTTTGAAATCCACTTAGACAAATGAAGAAAAGTAGGGAAATTTCAAAAGGTTTTGGATTTATGTATTATTTTAACACATATTCTTATTAATGTATAGTAGGAGATAAAATTGAATGAAAATTCGTAAAAAAAAATTTAAAATTTAAACTTTTTTATTTTGTTTCTTGCATAAATCTTGCTCTATGTTTTTGATATTGTATGGATAGTATATTAGTCTATATTATGATGTTATAGGGTTTTTACCTTAAGCTTAAACGAAAAAGTTGTTAATAATAATATCCATATTAAAGTAAGGCATAATGAACTCATTTAAAACACACTTGCGTAGATCATTTAAAAGATTTGTAGTAATTTATTTTTATAGAATATAAGATATAACAAATTCCTTAGATCTACATTATAAATCTAAATTATATTTTATCATTTAATAATTATGAAAATAATTTTTTTTATTAATTAATAAATTTACTTCAAATTTAAAAATAATAACCATAAATTTGATAAGAGGTAATTTAAGAATTAAAACTCTAAATGTATTAAAAAAACTGCTGACGTTCCTTAAATATTCCAATATATCAAACAAACTTTACTTAAATATTTAACATTAGACAAAAATATTTTTTCACTTAAATAAATATTGATGTTATTCTAAAAATAACAAAATCTTCTCCTAAATTATCATGATTCATGTATCATATATATTAGAGGAAATTGTAATTTTTATTCAAAATGCACTGGCGAATGTAGTTATCAATATTTGTAATACATTGCATTTATAGAATATAAAAATCAGAAAATTCGTTATATATACTTTTTAAATTAAAATTCTTATTTATTGTTTAAAACTATCAAAATAAAAACTGTAGTATTTAAGAAAAATACTTATAATTTAAATATAATAACAATAAATTTGATTTGGGATAAATGGAGAAACAAAACTTCATAAATGAATAAAGTAAGACTACAAACCTTCCTTAAATAATTCAACATATCCAACAATCTTTTCTTACATATTTCACATCACACAACAAACTTTTTTCCCCATATTTAAGTATAGTTGTGGTGCTAAAAAATCACAACTTTTCTTCTTGAGTTATCATAGTTCATAAATCCAAAGCCTTTTGAAATCCACTTAGACAATTGAAGAAACGTAGGGAAATTTCAAAAGGTTTTGGATTTATGTATTATTTTAACACATATTCTTATTAATGTATAGTAGGAGATAAAATTGAATGACAATTCGTAAAAAAAAATTTAAAATTTTAACTTTTTTATTTTGTTTCTTGCATAAATCTTGCTCTATGTTTTTGATATTGTATGGATAGTATATTAGTCTATATTATGATGTTATAGGGTTTTTACCTTAAGCTTAAACGAAAAAGTTGTTAATAATAATAATATCCATATTAAAGTAAGGCATAATGAACTCATTTAAAACACACTTGCGTAGATCATTAGATAACAAATTCCTTAGATCTACATTATAAATCTAAATTATATTTTATCATTTAATAATTATGAAAATAATTTTTTTTATTAATTAATAAATTTACTTCAAATTTAAAAATAATAACCATAAATTTGATAAGAGGTAATTTAAGAATTAAAACTCTAAATGTATTAAAAAAACTGCTGACGTTCCTTAAATATTCCAATATATCAAACAAACTTTACTTAAATATTTAACATTACACAAAAATATTTTTTCACTTAAATAAATATTGATGTTATTCTAAAAATAACAAAAATCTTCTCCTAAATTATCATGATTCATGTTTTCATATATATTAGAGGAAATTGTAATTTTTATTCAAAATGCACTGGCGAATGTAGTTATCAATATTTGTAATACATTGCCATTTATAGAATATAAAAATCAGAAAATTCGTTATATATACTTTTTAAATTAAAATTCTTATTTATTGTTTAAAACTATCAAAATAAAAACTGTAGTATTTAAGAAAATACTTATAATTTAAATATAATAACAATAAATTTGATATGGGATAAATGGAGAAACAAAACTTCATAAATGAATAAAGTAAGACTACAAACCTTCCTTAAATAATTCAACATATCCAACAATCTTTTCTTACATATTTCACATCACACAACAAACTTTTTTCCCCATATTTAAGTATAGTTGTGGTGCTCAAAAATCACAACTTTTCTTCTTGAGTTATCATAGTTCATAAATCAAAAGCCTTTTGAAATCCACTTAGACAAATGAAGAAACGTAGGGAAATTTCAAAAGGTTTTGGATTTATGTATTATTTTAACATATATTCTTATTAATGTATAGTAGGAGATAAAATTGAATGACAATTCGTAAAAAAAAAATTTAAAATTTTAACTTTTTTATTTTGTTTCTTGGCATAAATCTTGCTCTATGTTTTTGAATATTGTATGGATAGTATATTAGTCTATATTATGATGTTATAGGGTTTTTACCTTAAGCTTAAACGAAAAAGTTGTTAATAATAATATCCATATTAAAGTAAGGCATAATGAAACTCATTTAAAACACACTTGCGTAGATCATTTAAAAGATTTGTAGTAATTTATTTTTTATAGAATATAAGATATAACAAATTCCTTAGATCTACATTATAAATCTAAATTATATTTTATCATTTAATAATTATGAAAATAATTTTTTTTATTAATTAATAAATTTACTTCAAATTTAAAAATAATAACCATAAATTTGATAAGAGGTAATTTAAGAATTAAAACTCTAAATGTATTAAAAAAACTGCTGACGTTCCTTAAATATTCCAATATATCAAACAAAACTTTACTTAAATATTTAACATTACACAAAAATATTTTTTCACTTAAATAAATATTGATGTTATTCTAAAAATAACAAAATCTTCTCCTAAAATTATCATGATTCATGTTTCATATATATTAGAGGAAATTGTAATTTTTATTCAAAATGCACTGGCGAATGTAGTTATCAATATTTGTAATACATTGCATTTATAGAATATAAAAATCAGAAAATTCGTTATATATACTTTTTAAAATTAAAATTCTTATTTATTGTTTAAAACTATCAAAATAAAAACTGTAGTATTTAAGAAAAATACTTATAATTTAAATATAATAACAATAAATTTGATTTGGGATAAATGGAGAAACAAAACTTCATAAATGAATAAAGTAAGACTACAAACCTTCCTTAAATAATTCAACATATCCAACAATCTTTTCTTACATATTTCACATCACACAACAAACTTTTTTCCCCATATTTAAGTATAGTTGTGGTGCTAAAAAAATCACAACTTTTCTTCTTGAGTTATCATAGTTCATAAATCCAAAGCCTTTTGAAATCCACTTAGACAATTGAAGAAACGTAGGGAAATTTCAAAAGGTTTTGGATTTATGTATTATTTTAACACATATTCTTATTAATGTATAGTAGGAGATAAAAATTGAATGACAATTCGTAAAAAAAAATTTAAAATTTTAACTTTTTTTTTTGTTTCTTGCATAAATCTTGCTCTATGTTTTTGATATTGTATGGATAGTATATTAGTCTATATTATGATGTTATAGGGTTTTTACCTTAAGCTTAAACGAAAAAGTTGTTAATAATAATAATATCCATATTAAAGTAAGGCATAATGAACTCATTTAAAACACACTTGCGTAGATCATTTAAAAGATTTGTAGTAATTTATTTTTATAGAATATAAGATATAACAAATTCCTTAGATCTACATTATAAATCTAAATTATATTTTATCATTTAATAATTATGAAAATAATTTTTTTTATTAATTAATAAATTTACTTCAAATTTAAAAATAATAACCATAAATTTGATAAGAGGTAATTTAAGAATTAAAACTCTAAATGTATTAAAAAAAACTGCTGACGTTCCTTAAAATATTCCAATATATCAAACAAACTTTACTTAAATATTTAACATTACACAAAAATATTTTTTCACTTAAATAAATATTGATGTTATTCTAAAAAATAACAAAATCTTCTCGTAAATTATCATGATTCATGTTTCATATATATTAGAGGAAATTGTAATTTTTATTCAAAATGCACTGGCGAATGTAGTTATCAATATTTGTAATACATTGCATTTATAGAATATAAAAATCAGAAAATTCGTTATATATACTTTTTAAATTAAAATTCTTACTTATTGTTTAAAACTATCAAAATAAAAACTGTAGTATTTAAGAAAAATACTTATAATTTAAATATAATAACAATAAATTTGATTTGGGATAAATGGAGAAACAAAACTTCATAAATGAATAAAGTAAGACTACAAACCTTCCTTAAATAATTCAACATATCCAACAATCTTTTCTTACATATTTCACATCACACAACAAACTTTTTTCCCCATATTTAAGTATAGTTGTGGTGCTAAAAAATCACAACTTTTCTTCTTGAGTTATCATAGTTCATAAATCAAAAGCCTTTTGAAATCCACTTAGACAAATGAAGAAACGTAGGGAAATTTCAAAAGGTTTTGGATTTATGTATTATTTTAACACATATTCTTATTAATGTATAGTAGGAGATAAAATTGAATGACAATTCGTAAAAAAAAATTTAAAATTTAAACTTTTTTATTTTGTTTCTTGCATAAATCTTGCTCTATGTTTTTGATATTGTATGGATAGTATATTAGTCTATATTATGATGTTATAGGGTTTTTACCTTAAGCTTAAACGAAAAAGTTGTTAATAATAATATCCATATTAAAGTAAGGCATAATGAACTCATTTAAAACACACTTGCGTAGATCATTTAAAAGATTTGTAGTAATTTATTTTTATAGAATATAAGATATAACAAATTCCTTAGATCTACATTATAAATCTAAATTATATTTTATCATTTAATAATTATGAAAATAATTTTTTTTATTAATTAATAAATTTACTTCAAATTTAAAAATAATAACCATAAATTTGATAAGAGGTAATTTAAGAATTAAAAACTCTAAATGTATTAAAAAAAACTGCTGACGTTCCTTAAATATTCCAATATATCAAACAAACTTTACTTAAATATTTAACATTACACAAAAATATTTTTTCACTTAAATAAATATTGATGTTATTCTAAAAATAACAAAATCTTCTCCTAAATTATCATGATTCATGTTTCATATATATTAGAGGAAATTGTAATTTTTATTCAAAATGCACTGGCGAATGTAGTTATCAATATTTGTAATACATTGCATTTATAGAATATAAAAATCAGAAAATTCGTTATATATACTTTTTAAATTAAAATTCTTATTTATTGTTTAAAACTATCAAAATAAAAACTGTAGTATTTAAGAAAAATACTTATAATTTAAATATAATAACAATAAATTTGATTTGGGATAAATGGAGAAACAAAACTTCATAAATGAATAAAGTAAGACTACAAACCTTCCTTAAATAATTCAACATATCCAACAATCTTTTCTTACATATTTCACATCACACAACAAACTTTTTTCCCCATATTTAAGTATAGTTGTGGTGCTAAAAAATCACAACTTTTCTTCTTGAGTTATCATAGTTCATAAATCCAAAGCCTTTTGAAATCCACTTAGACAAATGAAGAAACGTAGGGGAAATTTCAAAAGGTTTTGGATTTATGTATTATTTTAACACATATTCTTATTAATGTATAGTAGGAGATAAAATTGAATGACAATTCGTAAAAAAAAATTTAAAATTTAAACTTTTTTATTTTGTTTCTTGCATAAATCTTGCTCTATGTTTTTGATATTGTATGGATAGTATATTAGTCTATATTATGATGTTATAGGGTTTTTTACCTTAAGCTTAAACGAAAAAGTTGTTAATAATAATAATATCCATATTAAAGTAAGGCATAATGAACTCATTTAAAACACACTTGCGTAGATCATTTAAAAGATTTGTAGTAATTTATTTTTATAGAATATAAGATATAACAAATTCCTTAGATCTACATTATAAATCTAAATTATATTTTATCATTTAATAATTATGAAAATAATTTTTTTTATTAATTAATAAATTTACTTCAAATTTAAAAATAATAACCATAAATTTGATAAGAGGTAATTTAAGAATTAAAACTCTAAATGTATTAAAAAAACTGCTGACGTTCCTTAAATATTCCAATATATCAAACAAACTTTACTTAAATATTTAACATTACACAAAAATATTTTTTCACTTAAATAAATATTGATGTTATTCTAAAAATAACAAAATCTTCTCCTAAATTATCATGATTCATGTTTCATATATATTAGAGGAAATTGTAATTTTTATTCAAAATGCACTGGCGAATGTAGTTATCAATATTTGTAATACATTGCATTTATAGAATATAAAAATCAGAAAATTCGTTATATATACTTTTTAAATTAAAAATTCTTATTTATTGTTTAAAACTATCAAAATAAAAACTGTAGTATTTAAGAAAAATACTTATAATTTAAATATAATAACAATAAATTTGATTTGGGATAAATGGAGAAACAAAACTTCATAAATGAATAAAGTAAGACTACAAACCTTCCTTAAATAATTCAACATATCCAACAATCTTTTCTTACATATTTCACATCACACAACAAACTTTTTTCCCCATATTTAAGTATAGTTGTGGTGCTAAAAAATCACAACTTTTCTTCTTGAGTTATCATAGTTCATAAATCCAAAGCCTTTTGAAATCCACTTAGACAAATGAAGAAACGTAGGGAAATTTCAAAAGGTTTTGGATTTATGTATTATTTTAACACATATTCTTATTAATGTATAGTAGGAGATAAAATTGAATGACAATTCGTAAAAAAAAAATTTAAAATTTAAACTTTTTTATTTTGTTTCTTGCATAAATCTTGCTCTATGTTTTTGATATTGTATGGATAGTATATTAGTCTATATTATGATGTTATAGGGTTTTTACCTTAAGCTTAAACGAAAAAGTTGTTAATAATAATATCCATATTAAAGTAAGGCATAATGAACTCATTTAAAACACACTTGAGTAGATCATTTAAAAGATTTGTAGTAATTTATTTTTATAGAATATAAGATATAACAAATTCCTTAGATCTACATTATAAATCTAAATTAAATTTTTATCATTTAATAATTATGAAAATAAATTTTTTTATTAATTAATAAATTTACTTCAAATTTAAAAATAATAACCATAAATTTGATAAGAGGTAATTTAAGAATTAAAACTCTAAATGTATTAAAAAAAACTGCTGACGTTCCTTAAATATTCCAATATATCAAACAAACTTTACTTAAATATTTAACATTACACAAAAATATTTTTTCACTTAAATAAATATTGATGTTATTCTAAAAATAACAAAATCTTCTCCTAAATTATCATGATTCATGTTTCATATATATTAGAGGAAATTGTAATTTTTATTTCAAAATGCACTGGCGAATGTAGTTTTCAATATTTGTAATACATTGCAATTATAGAATATAAAAATCAGAAAATTCGTTATATATACTTTTTAAATTAAAATTCTTATTTATTGTTTAAAACTATCAAAATAAAAACTGTAGTATTTAAGAAAAATACTTATAATTTAAATATAATAACAATAAATTTGATTTGGGATAAATGGAGAAACAAAACTTCATAAATGAGTAAAGTAAGACTACAAACCTTCCTTAAATAATTCAACATATCCAACAATCTTTTCTTACATATTTCACATCACACAACAAACTTTTTTTCCCCATATTTAAGTATAGTTGTGGGTGCTAAAAAATCACAACTTTTCTTCTTGAGTTATCATAGTTCATAAATCCAAAGCCTTTTGAAATCCACTTAGACAAATGAAGAAACGTAGGGAAATTTCAAAAGGTTTTGGATTTATGTATTATTTTAACACATATTCTTATTAATGTATAGTAGGAGATAAAATTGAATGACAATTCGTAAAAAAAAAATTAAAATTTTAACTTTTTTATTTTGTTTCTTGCATAAATCTTGCTCTATGTTTTTGATATTGTATGGATAGTATATTAGTCTATATTATGATGTTATAGGGTTTTTTACCTTAAGCTTAAACGAAAAAGTTGTTAATAATAATATCCATATTAAAGTAAGGCATAATGAAACTCATTTAAAACACACTTGCGTAGATCATTTAAAAGATTTGTAGTAATTTATTTTTATAGAATATAAGATATAACAAATTCCTTAGATCTACATTATAAATCTAAATTAAATTTTATCATTTAATAATTATGAAAATAAATTTTTTTATTAATTAATAAATTTACTTCAAATTTAAAAAATAATAACCATAAATTTGATAAGAGGTAATTTAAGAATTAAAACTCTAAATGTATTAAAAAAAACTGCTGACGTTCCTTAAATATTCCAATATATCAAACAAACTTTACTTAAATATTTAACATTACACAAAAATATTTTTTCACTTAAATAAATATTGATGGTATTCTAAAAATAACAAAATCTTCTCCTAAATTATCATGATTCATGTTTCATATATATTAGAGGAAATTGTAATTTTTATTCAAAATGCACTGGCAAATGTAGTTATCAATATTTGTAATACATTGCATTTATAGAATAATAAAAATCAGAAAATTCGTTATATATACTTTTTAAATTAAAATTCTTATTTATTGTTTAAAACTATCAAAATAAAAACTGTAGTATTTAAGAAAAATACTTATAATTTAAATATAATAACAATAAATTTGATTTGGGATAAATGGAGAAACAAAACTTCATAAATGAGTAAAGTAAGACTAGAAACCTTCCTTAAATAATTCAACATATCCAACAATCTTTTCTTACATATTTCACATCACACAACAAACTTTTTTCCCCATATTTAAGTTATAGTTGTGGTGCTAAAAAAATCACAACTTTTCTTCTTGAGTTATCATAGTTCATAAATCCAAAGCCTTTTGAAATCCACTTAGACAAATGAAGAAACGTAGGGAAATTTCAAAAGGTTTTGGATTTATGTATTATTTTAACACATATTCTTATTAATGTATAGTAGGAGATAAAATTGAATGACAATTCGTAAAAAAAAAATTTAAAATTTAAACTTTTTTATTTTGTTTCTTGCATAAATCTTGCTCTATGTTTTTGATATTGTATGGATAGTATATTAGTCTATATTATGATGTTATAGGGTTTTTACCTTAAGCTTAAACGAAAAAGTTGTTAATAATAATATCCATATTAAAGTAAGGCATAATGAACTCATTTAAAACACACTTGCGTAGATCATTTAAAAGATTTGTAGTAATTTATTTTTATAGAATATAAGATATAACAAATTCCTTAGATCTACATTATAAATCTAAATTATATTTTATCATTTAATAATTATGAAAATAATTTTTTTTATTAATTAATAAATTTACTTCAAATTTAAAAATAATAACCATAAATTTGATAAGAGGTAATTTAAGAATTAAAACTCTAAATGTATTAAAAAAACTGCTGACGTTCCTTAAATATTCCAATATATCAAACAAACTTTACTTAAATATTTAACATTACACAAAAATATTTTTTCACTTAAATAAATATTGATGTTATTCTAAAAATAACAAAATCTTCTCCTAAATTATCATGATTCATGTTTCATATATATTAGAGGAAATTGTAATTTTTATTCAAAATGCACTGGCGAATGTAGTTATCAATATTTGTAATACATTGCATTTATAGAATATAAAAATCAGAAAATTCGTTATATATACTTTTTAAATTAAAATTCTTATTTATTTTTTAAAAACTATCAAAATAAAAACTGTAGTATTTAAGAAAAATACTTATAATTTAAATATAATAACAATAAATTTGATTTGGGATAAATGGAGAAACAAAACTTCATAAATGAATAAAGTAAGACTACAAACCTTCCTTAAATAATTCAACATATCCAACAATCTTTTCTTACATATTTCACATCACACAACAAACTTTTTTCCCCATATTTAAGTATAGTTGTGGTGCTAAAAAATCACAACTTTTCTTCTTGAGTTATCATAGTTCATAAATCCAAAGCCTTTTGAAATCCACTTAGACAAATGAAGAAAAGTAGGGAAATTTCAAAAGGTTTTTGGATTTATGTATTATTTTAACACATATTCTTATTAATGTATAGTAGGAGATAAAATTGAATGACAATTCGTAAAAAAAAATTTAAAATTTAAACTTTTTTATTTTGTTTCTTGCATAAATCTTGCTCTATGTTTTTTGATATTGTATGGATAGTATATTAGTCTATATTATGATGTTATAGGGTTTTTACCTTAAGCTTAAACGAAAAAGTTGTTAATAATAATATCCATATTAAAGTAAGGCATAATGAACTCATTTAAAACACACTTGCGTAGATCATTTAAAAGATTTGTAGTAATTTATTTTTATAGAATATAAGATATAACAAATTCCTTAGATCTACATTATAAATCTAAATTATATTTTATCATTTAATAATTATGAAAATAATTTTTTTTATTAATTAATAAATTTACTTCAAATTTAAAAATAATAACCATAAATTTGATAAGAGGTAATTTAAGAATTAAAACTCTAAATGTTATTAAAAAAAACTGCTGACGTTCCTTAAATATTCCAATATATCAAACAAACTTTACTTAAATATTTAACATTAGACAAAAATATTTTTTCACTTAAATAAAGATTGATGCTATTCTAAAAATAACAAAATCTTCTCCTAAATTATCATGATTCATGTATCATATATATTAGAGGAAATTGTAATTTTTATTCAAAATGCACTGGCGAATGTAGTTATCAATATTTGTAATACATTGCATTTATAGAATATAAAAATCAGAAAATTCGTTATATATACTTTTTAAATTAAAATTCTTATTTATTGTTTAAAACTATCAAAATAAAAACTGTAGTATTTAAGAAAAATACTTATAATTTAAATATAATAACAATAAATTTGATTTGGGATAAATGGAGAAACAAAACTTCATAAATGAATAAAGTAAGACTACAAACCTTCCTTAAATAATTCAACATATCCAACAATCTTTTCTTACATATTTCACATCACACAACAAACTTTTTTCCCCATATTTAAGTATAGTTGTGGTGCTAAAATATCACAACTTTTCTTCTTGAGTTATCATAGTTCATAAATCCAAAGCCTTTTGAAATCCACTTAGACAAATGAAGAAAAGTAGGGAAATTTCAAAAGGTTTTGGATTTATGTATTATTTTAACACATATTCTTATTAATGTATAGTAGGAGATAAAATTGAATGAAAATTCGTAAAAAAAAATTTAAAATTTAAACTTTTTTATTTTGTTTCTTGCATAAATCTTGCTCTATGTTTTTGATATTGTATGGATAGTATATTAGTCTATATTATGATGTTATAGGGTTTTTACCTTAAGCTTAAACGAAAAAGTTGTTAATAATAATATCCATATTAAAGTAAGGCATAATGAACTCATTTAAAACACACTTGCGTAGATCATTTAAAAGATTTGTAGTAATTTATTTTTATAGAATATAAGATATAACAAATTCCTTAGATCTACATTATAAATCTAAATTATATTTTATCATTTAATAATTATGAAAATAATTTTTTTTATTAATAAATAAATTTACTTCAAATTTAAAAATAATAACCATAAATTTGATAAGAGGTAATTTAAGAATTAAAACTCTAAATGTATTAAAAAAACTGCTGACGTTCCTTAAATATTCCAATATATCAAACAAACTTTACTTAAATATTTAACATTAGACAAAAATATTTTTTCACTTAAATAAATATTGATGTTATTCTAAAAATAACAAAATCTTCTCCTAAATTATCATGATTCATGTATCATATATATTAGAGGAAATTGTAATTTTTATTCAAAATGCACTGGCGAATGTAGTTATCAATATTTGTAATACATTGCATTTATAGAATATAAAAATCAGAAAATTCGTTATATATACTTTTTAAATTAAAATTCTTATTTATTGTTTAAAACTATCAAAATAAAAACTGTAGTATTTAAGAAAAATACTTATAATTTAAATATAATAACAATAAATTTGATTTGGGATAAATGGAGAAACAAAACTTCATAAATGAATAAAGTAAGACTACAAACCTTCCTTAAATAATTCAACATATCCAACAATCTTTTCTTACATATTTCACATCACACAACAAACTTTTTTCCCCATATTTAAGTATAGTTGTGGTGCTAAAAAATCACAACTTTTCTTCTTGAGTTATCATAGTTCATAAATCCAAAGCCTTTTGAAATCCACTTAGACAATTGAAGAAACGTAGGGAAATTTCAAAAGGTTTTGGATTTATGTATTATTTTAACACATATTCTTATTAATGTATACTAGGAGATAAAATTGAATGACAATTCGTAAAAAAAAATTTAAAATTTTAACTTTTTTATTTTGTTTCTTGCATAAATCTTGCTCTATGTTTTTGATATTGTATGGATAGTATATTAGTCTATATTATGATGTTATAGGGTTTTTACCTTAAGCTTAAACGAAAAAGTTGTTAATAATAATAATATCCATATTAAAGTAAGGCATAATGAACTCATTTAAAACACACTTGCGTAGATCATTTAAAAGATTTGTAGTAATTTATTTTTATAGAATATAAGATATAACAAATTCCTTAGATCTACATTATAAATCTAAATTATATTTTATCATTTAATAATTATGAAAATAATTTTTTTTATTAATTAATAAATTTACTTCAAATTTAAAAATAATAACCATAAATTTGATAAGAGGTAATTTAAGAATTAAAACTCTAAATGTATTAAAAAAACTGCTGACGTTCCTTAAATATTCCAATATATCAAACAAACTTTACTTAAATATTTAACATTACACAAAAATATTTTTTCACTTAAATAAATATTGATGTTATTCTAAAAATAACAAAATCTTCTCCTAAATTATCATGATTCATGTTTCATATATATTAGAGGAAATTGTAATTTTTATTCAAAATGCACTGGCGAATGTAGTTATCAATATTTGTAATACATTGCATTTATAGAATATAAAAATCAGAAAATTCGTTATATATACTTTTTAAATTAAAATTCTTATTTATTGTTTAAAACTATCAAAATAAAAACTGTAGTATTTAAGAAAATACTTATAATTTAAATATAATAACAATAAATTTGATATGGGATAAATGGAGAAACAAAACTTCATAAATGAATAAAGTAAGACTACAAACCTTCCTTAAATAATTCAACATATCCAACAATCTTTTCTTACATATTTCACATCACACAACAAACTTTTTTCCCCATATTTAAGTATAGTTGTGGTGCTCAAAAATCACAACTTTTCTTCTTGAGTTATCATAGTTCATAAATCAAAAGCCTTTTGAAATCCACTTAGACAAATGAAGAAACGTAGGGAAATTTCAAAAGGTTTTGGATTTATGTATTATTTTAACATATATTCTTATTAATGTATAGTAGGAGATAAAATTGAATGACAATTCGTAAAAAAAAATTTAAAATTTTAACTTTTTTATTTTGTTTCTTGCATAAATCTTGCTCTATGTTTTTGATATTGTATGGATAGTATATTAGTCTATATTATGATGTTATAGGGTTTTTACCTTAAGCTTAAACGAAAAAGTTGTTAATAATAATATCCATATTAAAGTAAGGCATAATGAACTCATTTAAAACACACTTGCGTAGATCATTTAAAAGATTTGTAGTAATTTATTTTTATAGAATATAAGATATAACAAATTCCTTAGATCTACATTATAAATCTAAATTATATTTTATCATTTAATAATTATGAAAATAATTTTTTTTATTAATTAATAAATTTACTTCAAATTTAAAAATAATAACCATAAATTTGATAAGAGGTAATTTAAGAATTAAAACTCTAAATGTATTAAAAAAAACTGCTGACGTTCCTTAAATATTCCAATATATCAAACAAACTTTACTTAAATATTTAACATTACACAAAAATATTTTTTCACTTAAATAAATATTGATGTTATTCTAAAAATAACAAAATCTTCTCCTAAATTATCATGATTCATGTTTCATATATATTAGAGGAAATTGTAATTTTTATTCAAAATGCACTGGCGAATGTAGTTATCAATATTTGTAATACATTGCATTTATAGAATATAAAAATCAGAAAATTCGTTATATATACTTTTTAAATTAAAAATTCTTATTTATTGTTTAAAACTATCAAAATAAAAACTGTAGTATTTAAGAAAAATACTTATAATTTAAATATAATAACAATAAATTTGATATGGGATAAATGGAGAAACAAAACTTCATAAATGAATAAAGTAAGACTACAAACCTTCCTTAAATAATTCAACATATCCAACAATCTTTTCTTACATATTTCACATCACACAACAAACTTTTTTCCCCATATTTAAGTATAGTTGTGGTGCTCAAAAATCACAACTTTTCTTCTTGAGTTATCATAGTTCATAAATCAAAAGCCTTTTGAAATCCACTTAGACAAATGAAGAAAACGTAGGGAAATTTCAAAAGGTTTTGGATTTATGTATTATTTTTAACACATATTCTTATTAATGTATAGTAGGAGATAAAATTGAATGACAATTCGTAAAAAAAAATTTAAAAATTTTAACTTTTTTATTTTGTTTCTTGCATAAATCTTGCTCTATGTTTTTGATATTGTATGGATAGTATATTAGTCTATATTATGATGTTATAGGGTGTTTTACCTTAAGCTTAAACGAAAAAGTTGTTAATAATAATATCCATATTAAAGTAAGGCATAATGAACTCATTTAAAACACACTTGCGTAGATCATTTAAAAGATTTGTAGTAATTTATTTTTATAGAATATAAGATATAACAAATTCCTTAGATCTACATTATAAATCTAAATTATATTTTATCATTTAATAATTATGAAAATAATTTTTTTTATTAATTAATAAATTTACTTCAAATTTAAAAATAATAACCATAAATTTGATAAGAGGTAATTTAAGAATTAAAACTCTAAATGTATTAAAAAAACTGCTGACGTTCCTTAAATATTCCAATATATCAAACAAACTTTACTTAAATATTTAACATTACACAAAAATATTTTTTCACTTAAATAAATATTGATGTTATTCTAAAAATAACAAAATCTTCTCCTAAATTATCATGATTCATGTTTCATATATATTAGAGGAAATTGTAATTTTTATTCAAAATGCACTGGCGAATGTAGTTATCAATATTTGTAATACATTGCATTTATAGAATATAAAAATCAGAAAATTCGTTATATATACTTTTTAAATTAAAATTCTTATTTATTGTTTAAAACTATCAAAATAAAAACTGTAGTATTTAAGAAAAATACTTATAATTTAAATATAATAACAATAAATTTGATTTGGGATAAATGGAGAAACAAAACTTCATAAATGAATAAAGTAAGACTACAAACCTTCCTTAAATAATTCAACATATCCAACAATCTTTTCTTACATATTTCACATCACACAACAAACTTTTTTCCCCATATTTAAGTATAGTTGTGGTGCTAAAAAATCACAACTTTTCTTCTTGAGTTATCATAGTTCATAAATCCAAAGCCTTTTGAAATCCACTTAGACAAATGAAGAAACGTAGGGAAATTTCAAAAGGTTTTGGATTTATGTATTATTTTAACACATATTCTTATTAATGTATAGTAGGAGATAAAATTGAATGACAATTCGTAAAAAAAAATTTTAAAATTTAAACTTTTTTATTTTGTTTCTTGCATAAATCTTGCTCTATGTTTTTGATATTGTATGGATAATATATTAGTCTATATTATGATGTTATAGGGTTTTTACCTTAAGCTTAAACGAAAAAGTTGTTAATAATAATATCCATATTAAAGTAAGGCATAATGAACTCATTTAAAACACACTTGCGTAGATCATTTAAAAGATTTGTAGTAATTTATTTTTATAGAATATAAGATATAACAAATTCCTTAGATCTACATTATAAATCTAAATTAAATTTTATCATTTAATAATTATGAAAATAAATTTTTTTATTAATTAATGAATTTACTTCAAATTTAAAAATAATAACCATAAATTTGATAAGAGGTAATTTAAGAATTAAAACTCTAAATGTATTAAAAAAACTGCTGACGTTCCTTAAATATTCCAATATATCAAACAAACTTTACTTAAATATTTAACATTACACAAAAATATTTTTTCACTTAAATAAATATTGATGTTATTCTAAAAATAACAAAATCTTCTCCTAAATTATCATGATTCATGTTTCATATATATTAGAGGAAATTGTAATTTTTATTCAAAATGCACTGGCGAATGTAGTTATCAATATTTGTAATACATTGCATTTATAGAATATAAAAATCAGAAAATTCGTTATATATACTTTTTAAATTAAAATTCTTATTTATTGTTTAAAACTATCAAAATAAAAACTGTAGTATTTAAGAAAAATACTTATAATTTAAATATAATAACAATAAATTTGATTTGGGATAAATGGAGAAACAAAACTTCATAAATGAATAAAGTAAGACTACAAACCTTCCTTAAATAATTCAACATATCCAACAATCTTTTCTTACATATTTCACATCACACAACAAACTTTTTTCCCCATATTTAAGTATAGTTGTGGTGCTAAAAAATCACAACTTTTCTTCTTGAGTTATCATAGTTCATAAATCCAAAGCCTTTTGAAATCCACTTAGACAATTGAAGAAACGTAGGGAAATTTCAAAAGGTTTTGGATTTATGTATTATTTTAACACATATTCTTATTAATGTATAGTAGGAGATAAAATTGAATGACAATTCGTAAAAAAAAATTTAAAATTTTAACTTTTTTTTTTTGTTTCTTGCATAAATCTTGCTCTATGTTTTTGATATTGTATGGATAGTATATTAGTCTATATTATGATGTTATAGGGTTTTTACCTTAAGCTTAAACGAAAAAGTTGTTAATAATAATAATATCCATATTAAAGTAAGGCATAATGAACTCATTTAAAACACACTTGCGTAGATCATTTAAAAGATTTGTAGTAATTTATTTTTATAGAATATAAGATATAACAAATTCCTTAGATCTACATTATAAATCTAAATTATATTTTATCATTTAATAATTATGAAAATAATTTTTTTTATTAATTAATAAATTTACTTCAAATTTAAAAATAATAACCATAAATTTGATAAGAGGTAATTTAAGAATTAAAACTCTAAATGTATTAAAAAAACTGCTGACGTTCCTTAAATATTCCAATATATCAAACAAACTTTACTTAAATATTTAACATTACACAAAAATATTTTTTCACTTAAATAAATATTGATGTTATTCTAAAAATAACAAAATCTTCTCGTAAATTATCATGATTCATGTTTCATATATATTAGAGGAAATTGTAATTTTTATTCAAAATGCACTGGCGAATGTAGTTATCAATATTTGTAATACATTGCATTTATAGAATATAAAAATCAGAAAATTCGTTATATATACTTTTTAAATTAAAATTCTTATTTATTGTTTAAAACTATCAAAATAAAAACTGTAGTATTTAAGAAAAATACTTATAATTTAAATATAATAACAATAAATTTGATATGGGATAAATGGAGAAACAAAACTTCATAAATGAATAAAGTAAGACTACAAACCTTCCTTAAATAATTCAACATATCCAACAATCTTTTCTTACATATTTCACATCACACAACAAACTTTTTTCCCCATATTTAAGTATAGTTGTGGTGCTCAAAAATCACAACTTTTCTTCTTGAGTTATCATAGTTCATAAATCAAAAGCCTTTTGAAATCCACTTAGACAAATGAAGAAACGTAGGGAAATTTCAAAAGGTTTTGGATTTATGTATTATTTTAACACATATTCTTATTAATGTATAGTAGGAGATAAAATTGAATGACAATTCGTAAAAAAAAATTTAAAATTTTAACTTTTTTATTTTGTTTCTTGCATAAATCTTGCTCTATGTTTTTGATATTGTATGGATAGTATATTAGTCTATATTATGATGTTATAGGGTTTTTACCTTAAGCTTAAACGAAAAAGTTGTAAATAATAATATCCATATTAAAGTAAGGCATAATGAACTCATTTAAAACACACTTGCGTAGATCATTTAAAAGATTTGTAGTAATTTATTTTTATAGAATATAAGATATAACAAATTCCTTAGATCTACATTATAAATCTAAATTATATTTTATCATTTAATAATTATGAAAATAATTTTTTTTATTAATTAATAAATTTACTTCAAATTTAAAAATAATAACCATAAATTTGATAAGAGGTAATTTAAGAATTAAAACTCTAAATGTATTAAAAAACCTGCTGACGTTCCTTAAATATTCCAATATATCAAACAAACTTTACTTAAATATTTAACATTACACAAAAATATTTTTTCACTTAAATAAATATTGATGTTATTCTAAAAATAACAAAATCTTCTCCTAAATTATCATGATTCATGTTTCATATATGTTAGAGGAAATTGTAATTTTTATTCAAAATGCACTGGCGAATGTAGTTATCAATATTTGTAATACATTGCATTTATAGAATATAAAAATCAGAAAATTCGTTATATATACTTTTTAAATTAAAATTCTTATTTATTGTTTAAAACTATCAAAATAAAAACTGTAGTATTTAAGAAAAATACTTATAATTTAAATATAATAACAATAAATTTGATTTGGGATAAATGGAGAAACAAAACTTCATAAATGAATAAAGTAAGACTACAAACCTTCCTTAAATAATTCAACATATCCAACAATCTTTTCTTACATATTTCACATCACACAACAAACTTTTTTCCCCATATTTAAGTATAGTTGTGGTGCTAAAAAATCACAACTTTTCTTCTTGAGTTATCATAGTTCATAAATCCAAAGCCTTTTGAAATCCACTTAGACAAATGAAGAAACGTAGGGAAATTTCAAAAGGTTTTGGATTTATGTATTATTTTAACACATATTCTTATTAATGTATAGTAGGAGATAAAATTGAATGACAATTCGTAAAAAAAAATTTAAAATTTAAACTTTTTTATTTTGTTTCTTGCATAAATCTTGCTCTATGTTTTTGATATTGTATGGATAGTATATTAGTCTATATTATGATGTTATAGGGTTTTTACCTTAAGCTTAAACGAAAAAGTTGTTAATAATAATATCCATATTAAAGTAAGGCATAATGAACTCATTTAAAACACACTTGCGTAGATCATTTAAAAGATTTGTAGTAATTTATTTTTATAGAATATAAGATATAACAAATTCCTTAGATCTACATTATAAATCTAAATTAAATTTTATCATTTAATAATTATGAAAATAAATTTTTTTATTAATTAATAAATTTAGTTCAAATTTAAAAATAATAACCATAAATTTGATAAGAGGTAATTTAAGAATTAAAACTCTAAATGTATTAAAAAAACTGCTGACGTTCCTTAAATATTCCAATATATCAAACAAACTTTACTTAAATATTTAACATTACACAAAAATATTTTTTCACTTAAATAAATATTGATGTTATTCTAAAAATAACAAAATCTTCTCCTAAATTATCATGATTCATGTTTCATATATATTAGAGGAAATTGTAATTTTTATTCAAAATGCACTGGCGAATGTAGTTATCAATATTTGTAATACATTGCATTTATAGAATATAAAAATCATAAAATTCGTTATATATACTTTTTAAATAAAAATTCTTATTTATTGTTTAAAACTATCAAAATAAAAACTGTAGTATTTAAGAAAAATACTTATAATTTAAATATAATAACAATAAATTTGATTTGGGATAAATGGAGAAACAAAACTTCATAAATGAGTAAAGTAAGACTACAAACCTTCCTTAAATAATTCAACATATCCAACAATCTTTTATTACATATTTCACATCACACAACAAACTTTTTTCCCCATATTTAAGTATAGTTGTGGTGCTAAAAAATCACAACTTTTCTTCTTGAGTTATCATAGTTCATAAATCCAAAGCCTTTTGAAATCCACTTAGACAAATGAAGAAACGTAGGGAAATTTCAAAAGGTTTTGGATTTATGTATTATTTTAACACATATTCTTATTAATGTATAGTAGGAGATAAAACTGAATGACAATTCGTAAAAAAAAATTTAAAATTTTAACTTTTTTATTTTGTTTCTTGCATAAATCTTGCTCTATGTTTTTGATATTGTATGGATAGTATATTAGTCTATATTATGATGTTATAGGGTTTTTACCTTAAGCTTAAACGAAAAAGTTGTTAATAATAGTATCCATATTAAAGTAAGGCATAATGAACTCATTTAAAACACACTTGCGTAAATCATTTAAAAGATTTCTAGTAATTTATTTTTATAGAATATAAGATATAACAAATTCCTTAGATCTACATTATAAATCTAAATTATATTTTATCATTTAATAATTATGAAAATAATTTTTTTTATTAATTAATAAATTTACTTCAAATTTAAAAATAATAACCATAAATTTGATAAGAGGTAATTTAAGAATTAAAACTCTAAATGTATTAAAAAAACTGCTGACGTTCCTTAAATATTCCAATATATCAAACAAACTTTACTTAAATATTTAACATTACACAAAAATATTTTTTCACTTAAATAAATATTGATGTTATTCTAAAAATAACAAAATCTTCTCCTAAATTATCATGATTCATGTTTCATATATATTAGAGGAAATTGTAATTTTTATTCAAAATGCACTGGCGAATGTAGTTATCAATATTTGTAATACATTGCATTTATAGAATATAAAAATCAGAAAATTCGTTATATATACTTTTTAAATTAAAATTCTTATTTATTGTTTAAAACTATCAAAATAAAAACTGTAGTATTTAAGAAAAATACTTATAATTTAAATATAATAACAATAAATTTGATTTGGGATAAATGGAGAAACAAAACTTCATAAATGAGTAAAGTAAGACTACAAACCTTCCTTAAATAATTCAACATATCCAACAATCTTTTCTTACATATTTCACATCACACAACAAACTTTTTTCCCCATATTTAAGTATAGTTGTGGTGCTAAAAAATCACAACTTTTCTTCTTGAGTTATCATAGTTCATAAATCCAAAGCCTTTTGAAATCCACTTAGACAAATGAAGAAACGTAGGGAAATTTCAAAAGGTTTTGGATTTATGTATTATTTTAACACATATTCTTATTAATGTATAGTAGGAGATAAAACTGAATGACAATTCGTAAAAAAAAATTTAAAATTTTAACTTTTTTATTTTGTTTCTTGCATAAATCTTGCTCTATGTTTTTGATATTGTATGGATAGTATATTAGTCTATATTATGATGTTATAGGGTTTTTACCTTAAGCTTAAACGAAAAAGTTGTTAATAATAGTATCCATATTAAAGTAAGGCATAATGAACTCATTTAAAACACACTTGCGTAAATCATTTAAAAGATTTCTAGTAATTTATTTTTATAGAATATAAGATATAACAAATTCCTTAGATCTACATTATAAATCTAAATTATATTTTATCATTTAATAATTATGAAAATAATTTTTTTTATTAATTAATAAATTTACTTCAAATTTAAAAATAATAACCATAAATTTGATAAGAGGTAATTTAAGAATTAAAACTCTAAATGTATTAAAAAAACTGCTGACGTTCCTTAAATATTCCAATATATCAAACAAACTTTACTTAAATATTTAACATTACACAAAAATATTTTTTCACTTAAATAAATATTGATGTTATTCTAAAAATAACAAAATCTTCTCCTAAATTATCATGATTCATGTTTCATATATATTAGAGGAAATTGTAATTTTTATTCAAAATGCACTGGCGAATGTAGTTATCAATATTTGTAATACATTGCATTTATAGAATATAAAAATCAGAAAATTCGTTATATATACTTTTTAAATTAAAATTCTTATTTATTGTTTAAAACTATCAAAATAAAAACTGTAGTATTTAAGAAAAATACTTATAATTTAAATATAATAACAATAAATTTGATTTGGGATAAATGGAGAAACAAAACTTCATAAATGAGTAAAGTAAGACTACAAACCTTCCTTAAATAATTCAACATATCCAACAATCTTTTCTTACATATTTCACATCACACAACAAACTTTTTTCCCCATATTTAAGTATAGTTGTGGTGCTAAAAAATCACAACTTTTCTTCTTGAGTTATCATAGTTCATAAATCCAAAGCCTTTTGAAATCCACTTAGACAAATGAAGAAACGTAGGGAAATTTCAAAAGGTTTTGGATTTATGTATTATTTTAACACATATTCTTATTAATGTATAGTAGGAGATAAAATTGAATGACAATTCGTAAAAAAAAAATTAAAATTTTAACTTTTTTATTTTGTTTCTTGCATAAATCTTGCTCTATGTTTTTGATATTGTATGGATAGTATATTAGTCTATATTATGATGTTATAGGGTTTTTACCTTAAGCTTAAACGAAAAAGTTGTTAATAATAATATCCATATTAAAGTAAGGCATAATGAACTCATTTAAAACACACTTGCGTAGATCATTTAAAAGATTTGTAGTAATTTATTTTTATAGAATATAAGATATAACAAATTCCTTAGATCTACATTATAAATCTAAATTATATTTTATCATTTAATAATTATGAAAATAATTTTTTTTATTAATTAATAAATTTACTTCAAATTTAAAAATAATAACCATAAATTTGATAAGAGGTAATTTAAGAATTAAAACTCTAAATGTATTAAAAAAACTGCTGACGTTCCTTAAATATTCCAATATATCAAACAAACTTTACTTAAATATTTAACATTACACAAAAATATTTTTTCACTTAAATAAATATTGATGTTATTCTAAAAATAACAAAATCTTCTCCTAAATTATCATGATTCATGTTTCATATATATTAGAGGAAATTGTAATTTTTATTCAAAATGCACTGGCGAATGTAGTTATCAATATTTGTAATACATTGCATTTATAGAATATAAAAATCAGAAAATTCGTTATATATACTTTTTAAATAAAAATTCTTATTTATTGTTTAAAACTATCAAAATAAAAACTGTAGTATTTAAGAAAAATACTTATAATTTAAATATAATAACAATAAATTTGATTTGGGATAAATGGAGAAACAAAACTTTATAAATGAGTGAAGTAAGACTACAAACCTTCCTTAAATAATTCAACATATCCAACAATCTTTTCTTACATATTTCACATCACACAACAAACTTTTTTCCCCATATTTAAGTATAGTTGTGGTGCTAAAAAATCACAACTTTTCTTCTTGAGTTATCATAGTTCATAAATCCAAAGCCTTTTGAAATCCACTTAGACAAATGAAGAAACGTAGGGAAATTTCAAAAGGTTTTGGATTTATGTATTATTTTAACACATATTCTTATTAATGTATAGTAGGAGATAAAACTGAATGACAATTCGTAAAAAAAAATTTAAAATTTTAACTTTTTTATTTTGTTTCTTGCATAAATCTTGCTCTATGTTTTTGATATTGTATGGATAGTATATTAGTCTATATTATGATGTTATAGGGTTTTTACCTTAAGCTTAAACGAAAAAGTTGTTAATAATAGTATCCATATTAAAGTAAGGCATAATGAACTCATTTAAAACACACTTGCGTAAATCATTTAAAAGATTTCTAGTAATTTATTTTTATAGAATATAAGATATAACAAATTCCTTAGATCTACATTATAAATCTAAATTATATTTTATCATTTAATAATTATGAAAATAATTTTTTTTATTAATTAATAAATTTACTTCAAATTTAAAAATAATAACCATAAATTTGATAAGAGGTAATTTAAGAATTAAAACTCTAAATGTATTAAAAAAACTGCTGACGTTCCTTAAATATTCCAATATATCAAACAAACTTTACTTAAATATTTAACATTACACAAAAATATTTTTTCACTTAAATAAATATTGATGTTATTCTAAAAATAACAAAATCTTCTCCTAAATTATCATGATTCATGTTTCATATATATTAGAGGAAATTGTAATTTTTATTCAAAATGCACTGGCGAATGTAGTTATCAATATTTGTAATACATTGCATTTATAGAATATAAAAATCAGAAAATTCGTTATATATACTTTTTAAATTAAAATTCTTATTTATTGTTTAAAACTATCAAAATAAAAACTGTAGTATTTAAGAAAAATACTTATAATTTAAATATAATAACAATAAATTTGATTTGGGATAAATGGAGAAACAAAACTTCATAAATGAGTAAAGTAAGACTACAAACCTTCCTTAAATAATTCAACATATCCAACAATCTTTTCTTACATATTTCACATCACACAACAAACTTTTTTCCCCATATTTAAGTATAGTTGTGGTGCTAAAAAATCACAACTTTTCTTCTTGAGTTATCATAGTTCATAAATCCAAAGCCTTTTGAAATCCACTTAGTCAAATGAAGAAACGTAGGGAAATTTCAAAAGGTTTTGGATTTATGTATTATTTTAACACATATTCTTATTAATGTATAGTAGGAGATAAAACTGAATGACAATTCGTAAAAAAAAATTTAAAATTTTAACTTTTTTATTTTGTTTCTTGCATAAATCTTGCTCTATGTTTTTGATATTGTATGGATAGTATATTAGTCTATATTATGATGTTATAGGGTTTTTACCTTAAGCTTAAACGAAAAAGTTGTTAATAATAGTATCCATATTAAAGTAAGGCATAATGAACTCATTTAAAACACACTTGCGTAAATCATTTAAAAGATTTCTAGTAATTTATTTTTATAGAATATAAGATATAACAAATTCCTTAGATCTACATTATAAATCTAAATTATATTTTATCATTTAATAATTATGAAAATAATTTTTTTTATTAATTAATAAATTTACTTCAAATTTAAAAATAATAACCATAAATTTGATAAGAGGTAATTTAAGAATTAAAACTCTAAATGTATTAAAAAAACTGCTGACGTTCCTTAAATATTCCAATATATCAAACAAACTTTACTTAAATATTTAACATTACACAAAAATATTTTTTCACTTAAATAAATATTGATGTTATTCTAAAAATAACAAAATCTTCTCCTAAATTATCATGATTCATGTTTCATATATATTAGAGGAAATTGTAATTTTTATTCAAAATGCACTGGCGAATGTAGTTATCAATATTTGTAATACATTGCATTTATAGAATATAAAAATCAGAAAATTCGTTATATATACTTTTTAAATTAAAATTCTTATTTATTGTTTAAAACTATCAAAATAAAAACTGTAGTATTTAAGAAAAATACTTATAATTTAAATATAATAACAATAAATTTGATTTGGGATAAATGGAGAAACAAAACTTCATAAATGAGTAAAGTAAGACTACAAACCTTCCTTAAATAATTCAACATATCCAACAATCTTTTCTTACATATTTCACATCACACAACAAACTTTTTTCCCCATATTTAAGTATAGTTGTGGTGCTAAAAAATCACAACTTTTCTTCTTGAGTTATCATAGTTCATAAATCCAAAGCCTTTTGAAATCCACTTAGTCAAATGAAGAAACGTAGGGAAATTTCAAAAGGTTTTGGATTTATGTATTATTTTAACACATATTCTTATTAATGTATAGTAGGAGATAAAACTGAATGACAATTCGTAAAAAAAAATTTAAAATTTTAACTTTTTTATTTTGTTTCTTGCATAAATCTTGCTCTATGTTTTTGATATTGTATGGATAGTATATTAGTCTATATTATGATGTTATAGGGTTTTTACCTTAAGCTTAAACGAAAAAGTTGTTAATAATAGTATCCATATTAAAGTAAGGCATAATGAACTCATTTAAAACACACTTGCGTAAATCATTTAAAAGATTTCTAGTAATTTATTTTTATAGAATATAAGATATAACAAATTCCTTAGATCTACATTATAAATCTAAATTATATTTTATCATTTAATAATTATGAAAATAAATTTTTTTATTAATTAATAAATTTACTTCAAATTTAAAAATAATAACCATAAATTTGATAAGAGGTAATTTAAGAATTAAAACTCTAAATGTATTAAAAAAACTGCTGACGTTCCTTAAATATTCCAATATATCAAACAAACTTTACTTAAATATTTAACATTACACAAAAATATTTTTTCACTTAAATAAATATTGATGTTATTCTAAAAATAACAAAATCTTCTCCTAAATTATCATGATTCATGTTTCATATATATTAGAGGAAATTGTAATTTTTATTCAAAATGCACTGGCGAATGTAGTTATCAATATTTGTAATACATTGCATTTATAGAATATAAAAATCAGAAAATTCGTTATATATACTTTTTAAATTAAAATTCTTATTTATTGTTTAAAACTATCAAAATAAAAACTGTAGTATTTAAGAAAAATACTTATAATTTAAATATAATAACAATAAATTTGATTTGGGATAAATGGAGAAACAAAACTTCATAAATGAGTAAAGTAAGACTACAAACCTTCCTTAAATAATTCAACATATCCAACAATCTTTTCTTACATATTTCACATCACACAACAAACTTTTTTCCCCATATTTAAGTATAGTTGTGGTGCTAAAAAATCACAACTTTTCTTCTTGAGTTATCATAGTTCATAAATCCAAAGCCTTTTGAAATCCACTTAGACAAATGAAGAAACGTAGGGAAATTTCAAAAGGTTTTGGATTTATGTATTATTTTAACACATATTCTTATTAATGTATAGTAGGAGATAAAATTGAATGATAATTCGTAAAAAAAAAATTAAAATTTTAACTTTTTTATTTTGTTTCTTGCATAAATCTTGCTCTATGTTTTTGATATTGTATGGATAGTATATTAGTCTATATTATGATGTTATAGGGTTTTTACCTTAAGCTTAAACGAAAAAGTTGTTAATAATAATATCCATATTAAAGTAAGGCATAATGAACTCATTTAAAACACACTTGCGTAGATCATTTAAAAGATTTGTAGTAATTTATTTTTATAGAATATAAGATATAACAAATTCCTTAGATCTACATTATAAATCTAAATTAAATTTTATCATTTAATAATTATGAAAATAAATTTTTTTATTAATTAATAAATTTACTTCAAATTTAAAAATAATAACCATAAATTTGATAAGAGGTAATTTAAGAATTAAAACTCTAAATGTATTAAAAAAACTGCTGACGTTCCTTAAATATTCCAATATATCAAACAAACTTTACTTAAATATTTAACATTACACAAAAATATTTTTTCACTTAAATAAATATTGATGGTATTCTAAAAATAACAAAATCTTCTCCTAAATTATCATGATTCATGTTTCATATATATTAGAGGAAATTGTAATTTTTATTCAAAATGCACTGGCAAATGTAGTTATCAATATTTGTAATACATTGTATTTATAGAATATAAAAATCAGAAAATTCGTTATATATACTTTTTAAATTAAAATTCTTATTTATTGTTTAAAACTATCAAAATAAAAACTGTAGTATTTAAGAAAAATACTTATAATTTAAATATAATAACAATAAATTTGATTTGGGATAAATGGAGAAACAAAACTTCATAAATGAATAAAGTAAGACTACAAACCTTCCTTAAATAATTCAACATATCCAACAATCTTTTCTTACATATTTCACATCACACAACAAACCTTTTTTCCCCATATTTAAGTATAGTTGTGGTGCTCAAAAATCACAACTTTTCTTCTTGAGTTATCATAGTTCGTAAATCCAAAGCCTTTTGAAATCCACTTAGACAAATGAAGAAACGTAGGGAAATTTCAAAAGGTTTTGGATTTATGTATTATTTTAACACATATTCTTATTAATGTATAGTAGGAGATAAAATTGAATGATAATTCGTAAAAAAAAAATTAAAATTTTAACTTTTTTATTTTGTTTCTTGCATAAATCTTGCTCTATGTTTTTGATATTGTATGGATAGTATATTAGTCTATATTATGATGTTATAGGGTTTTTACCTTAAGCTTAAACGAAAAAGTTGTTAATAATAATATCCATATTAAAGTAAGGCATAATGAACTCATTTAAAACACACTTGCGTAGATCATTTAAAAGATTTGTAGTAATTTATTTTTATAGAATATAAGATATAACAAATTCCTTAGATCTACATTATAAATCTAAATTAAATTTTATCATTTAATAATTATGAAAATAAATTTTTTTATTAATTAATAAATTTACTTCAAATTTAAAAATAATAACCATAAATTTGATAAGAGGTAATTTAAGAATTAAAACTCTAAATGTATTAAAAAAACTGCTGACGTTCCTTAAATATTCCAATATATCAAACAAACTTTACTTAAATATTTAACATTACACAAAAATATTTTTTCACTTAAATAAATATTGATGGTATTCTAAAAATAACAAAATCTTCTCCTAAATTATCATGATTCATGTTTCATATATATTAGAGGAAATTGTAATTTTTATTCAAAATGCACTGGCTAATGTAGTTATCAATATTTGTAATACATTGTATTTATAGAATATAAAAATCAGAAAATTCGTTATATATACTTTTTAAATTAAAATTCTTATTTATTGTTTAAAACTATCAAAATAAAAACTGTAGTATTTAAGAAAAATACTTATAATTTAAATATAATAACAATAAATTTGATTTGGGATAAATGGAGAAACAAAACTTCATAAATGAATAAAGTAAGACTACAAACCTTCCTTAAATAATTCAACATATCCAACAATCTTTTCTTACATATTTCACATCACACAACAAACTTTTTTCCCCATATTTAAGTATAGTTGTGGTGCTCAAAAATCACAACTTTTCTTCTTGAGTTATCATAGTTCGTAAATTCAAAGCCTTTTGAAATCCACTTAGACAAATGAAGAAACGTAGGGAAATTTCAAAAGGTTTTGGATTTATGTATTATTTTAACACATATTCTTATTAATGTATAGTAGGAGATAAAATTGAATGACAATTCGTAAAAAAAAATTTAAAATTTTAACTTTTTTATTTTGTTTCTTGCATAAATCTTGCTCTATGTTTTTGATATTGTATGGATAGTATATTAGTCTATATTATGATGTTATAGGGTTTTTACCTTAAGCTTAAACGAAAAAGTTGTTAATAATAGTATCCATATTAAAGTAAGGCATAATGAACTCATTTAAAACACACTTGCGTAAATCATTTAAAAGATTTGTAGTAATTTATTTTTATAGAATATAAGATATAACAAATTCCTTAGATCTACATTATAAATCTAAATTATATTTTATCATTTAATAATTATGAAAATAATTTTTTTTATTAATTAATAAATTTACTTTAAATTTAAAAATAATAACCATAATTTTGATAAGAGGTAATTTAAGAATTAAAACTCTAAATGTATTAAAAAAACTGCTGACGTTCCTTAAATATTCCAATATATCAAACAAACTTTACTTAAATATTTAACATTACACAAAAATATTTTTTCACTTAAATAAATATTGATGTTATTCTAAAAATAACAAAATCTTCTCCTAAATTATCATGATTCATGTTTCATATATATTAGAGGAAATTGTAATTTTTATTCAAAATGCACTGGCGAATGTAGTTATCAATATTTGTAATACATTGCATTTATAGAATATAAAAATCAGAAAATTTGTTATATATACTTTTTAAATTAAAATTCTTATTTATTGTTTAAAACTATCAAAATAAAAACTGTAGTATTTAAGAAAAATACTTATAATTTAAATATAATAACAATAAATTTGATTTGGGATAAATGGAGAAACAAAACTTCATAAATGAATAAAGTAAGACTACAAACCTTCCTTAAATAATTCAACATATCCAACAATCTTTTCTTACATATTTCACATCACACAACAAACTTTTTTCCCCATATTTAAGTATAGTTGTGGTGCTAAAAAATCACAACTTTTCTTCTTGAGTTATCATAGTTCATGAATCCAAAGCCTTTTGAAATCCACTTAGACAAATGAAGAAACGTAGGGAAATTTCAAAAGGTTTTGGATTTATGTATTATTTTAACACATATTCTTATTAATGTATAGTAGGAGATAAAATTGAATGACAATTCGTAAAAAAAAATTAAAAATTTGAACTTTTTGATTTTGTTTCTTGCATAAATCTTGCTCTATGTTTTTGATATTGTATGGATAGTATATTAGTCTATATTATGATGTTATAGGGTTTTTACCTTAAGCTTAAACGAAAAAGTTGTTAATAATAATATCCATATTAAAGTAAGGCATAATGAACTCATTTAAAACACACTTGCGTAGATCATTTAAAAGATTTGTAGTAATTTATTTTTATAGAATATAAGATATAACAAATTCCTTAGATCTACATTATAAATCTAAATTAAATTTTATCATTTAATAATTATGAAAATAAATTTTTTTATTAATTAATGAATTTACTTCAAATTTAAAAATAATAACCATAAATTTGATAAGAGGTAATTTAAGAATTAAAACTCTAAATGTATTAAAAAAACTGCTGACGTTCCTTAAATATTCCAATATATCAAACAAACTTTACTTAAATATTTAACATTACACAAAAATATTTTTTCACTTAAATAAATATTGATGGTATTCTAAAAATAACAAAATCTTCTCCTAAATTATCATGATTCATGTTTCATATATATTAGAGGAAATTGTAATTTTAATTTAAAATGCACTGGCGAATGTAGTTATCAATATTTGTAATACATTGCATTTATAGAATATAAAAATAAGAAAATTCGTTATATATACTTTTTAAATTAAAATTCTTATTTATTGTTTAAAACTATCAAATAAAAACTGTAGTATTTAAGAAAAATACTTATAATTTAAATATAATAACAATAAATTTGATTTGGGATAAATGGAGAAACAAAACTTCATAAATGAATAAAGTAAGACTACAAACCTTCCTTAAATAATTCAACATATCCAACAATCTTTTCTTACATATTTCACATCACACAACAAACTTTTTTCCCCATATTTAAGTATAGTTGTGGTGCTAAAAAAATCACAACTTTTCTTCTTGAGTTATCATAGTTCGTAAATCAAAAGCCTTTTGAAATCCACTTAGACAAATGAAGAAACGTAGGGAAATTTCAAAAGGTTTTGGATTTATGTATTATTTTAACACATATTCTTATTAATGTATAGTAGGAGATAAAATTGAATGACAATTCGTAAAAAAAAATTTAAAATTTTAACTTTTTTATTTTGTTTCTTGCATAAATCTTGCTCTATGTTTTTGATATTGTATGGATAGTATATTAGTCTATATTATGATGTTATAGGGTTTTTACCTTAAGCTTAAACGAAAAAGTTGTTAATAATAACATCCATATTAAAGTAAGGCATAATGAACTCATTTAAAACACACTTGCGTAGATCATTTAAAAGATTTGTAGTAATTTATTTTTATAGAATATAAGATATAACAAATTCCTTAGATCTACATTATAAATCTAAATTATATTTTATCATTTAATAATTATGAAAATAATTTTTTTTATTAATTAATAAATTTACTTCAAATTTAAAAATAATAACCATAAATTTGATAAGAGGTAATTTAAGAATTAAAACTCTAAATGTATTAAAAAACCTGCTGACGTTCCTTAAATATTCCAATATATCAAACAAACTTTACTTAAATATTTAACATTACACAAAAATATTTTTTCACTTAAATAAATATTGATGTTATTCTAAAAATAACAAAATCTTCTCCTAAATTATCATGATTCATGTTTCATATATATTAGAGGAAATTGTAATTTTTATTCAAAATGCACTGGCGAATGTAGTTATCAATATTTGTAATACATTGCATTTATAGAATATAAAAATCAGAAAATTCGTTATATATACTTTTTAAATTAAAATTCTTATTTATTGTTTAAAACTATCAAAATAAAAACTGTAGTATTTAAGAAAAATACTTATAATTTAAATATAATAACAATAAATTTGATTTGGGATAAATGGAGAAACAAAACTTCATAAATGAATAAAGTAAGACTACAAACCTTCCTTAAATAATTCAACATATCCAACAATCTTTTCTTACATATTTCACATCACACAACAAACTTTTTTCCCCATATTTAAGTATAGTTGTGGTGCTCAAAAATCACAACTTTTTCTTCTTGAGTTATCATAGTTCATAAATCAAAAGCGTTTTGAAATCCACTTAGACAAATGAAGAAACGTAGGGAAATTTCAAAAGGTTTTGGATTTATGTATTATTTTAACACATATTCTTATTAATGTATAGTAGGAGATAAAATTGAATGACAATTCGTAAAAAAAAATTTAAAATTTTAACTTTTTTATTTTGTTTCTTGCATAAATCTTGCTCTATGTTTTTGATATTGTATGGATAGTATATTAGTCTATATTATGATGTTATAGGGTTTTTACCTTAAGCTTAAACGAAAAAGTTGTTAATAATAATATCCATATTAAAGTAAGGCATAATGAACTCATTTAAAACACACTTGCGTAGATCATTTAAAAGATTTGTAGTAATTTATTTTTATAGAATATAAGATATAACAAATTCCTTAGATCTACATTATAAATCTAAATTAAATTTTATCATTTAATAATTATGAAAATAAATTTTTTTATTAATTAATAAATTTACTTCAAATTTAAAAATAATAACCATAAATTTGATAAGAGGTAATTTAAGAATTAAAACTCTAAATGTATTAAAAAAACTGCTGACGTTCCTTAAATATTCCAATATATCAAACAAACTTTACTTAAATATTTAACATTACACAAAAATATTTTTTCACTTAAATAAATATTGATGGTATTCTAAAAATAACAAAATCTTCTCCTAAATTATCATGATTCATGTTTCATATATATTAGAGGAAATTGTAATTTTAATTCAAAATGCACTGGCGAATGTAGTTATCAATATTTGTAATACATTGCATTTATAGAATATAAAAATCAGAAAATTCGTTATATATACTTTTTAAATTAAAATTCTTATTTATTGTTTAAAACTATCAAAATAAAAACTGTAGTATTTAAGAAAAATACTTATAATTTAAATATAATAACAATAAATTTGATTTGGGATAAATGGAGAAACAAAACTTCATAAATGAATAAAGTAAGACTACAAACCTTCCTTAAATAATTCAACATATCCAACAATCTTTTCTTACATATTTCACATCACACAACAAACTTTTTTCCCCATATTTAAGTATAGTTGTGGTGCTAAAAAATCACAACTTTTCTTCTTGAGTTATCATAGTTCGTAAATCAAAAGCCTTTTGAAATCCACTTAGACAAATGAAGAAACGTAGGGAAATTTCAAAAGGTTTTGGATTTATGTATTATTTTAACACATATTCTTATTAATGTATAGTAGGAGATAAAATTGAATGACAATTCGTAAAAAAAAATTTAAAATTTTAACTTTTTTATTTTGTTTCTTGCATAAATCTTGCTCTATGTTTTTGATATTGTATGGATAGTATATTAGTCTATATTATGATGTTATAGGGTTTTTACCTTAAGCTTAAACGAAAAAGTTGTTAATAATAACATCCATATTAAAGTAAGGCATAATGAACTCATTTAAAACACACTTGCGTAGATCATTTAAAAGATTTGTAGTAATTTATTTTTATAGAATATAAGATATAACAAATTCCTTAGATCTACATTATAAATCTAAATTATATTTTATCATTTAATAATTATGAAAATAATTTTTTTTATTAATTAATAAATTTACTTCAAATTTAAAAATAATAACCATAAATTTGATAAGAGGTAATTTAAGAATTAAAACTCTAAATGTATTAAAAAAACTGCTGACGTTCCTTAAATATTCCAATATATCAAACAAACTTTACTTAAATATTTAACATTACACAAAAATATTTTTTCACTTAAATAAATATTGATGTTATTCTAAAAATAACAAAATCTTCTCCTAAATTATCATGATTCATGTTTCATATATATTAGAGGAAATTGTAATTTTAATTCAAAATGCACTGGCGAATGTAGTTATCAATATTTGTAATACATTGCATTTATAGAATATAAAAATCAGAAAATTCGTTATATATACTTTTTAAATTAAAATTCTTATTTATTGTTTAAAACTATCAAAATAAAAACTGTAGTATTTAAGAAAAATACTTATAATTTAAATATAATAACAATAAATTTGATTTGGGATAAATGGAGAAACAAAACTTCATAAATGAATAAAGTAAGACTACAAACCTTCCTTAAATAATTCAACATATCCAACAATCTTTTCTTACATATTTCACATCACACAACAAACTTTTTTCCCCATATTTAAGTATAGTTGTGGTGCTAAAAAATCACAACTTTTCTTCTTGAGTTATCATAGTTCATAAATCCAAAGCCTTTTGAAATCCACTTAGACAAATGAAGAAACGTAGGGAAATTTCAAAAGGTTTTGGATTTATGTATTATTTTAACACATATTCTTATTAATGTATAGTAGGAGATAAAATTGAATGACAATTCGTAAAAAAAATTTAAAATTTTAACTTTTTTATTTTGTTTCTTGCATAAATCTTGCTCTATGTTTTTGATATTGTATGGATAGTATATTAGTCTATATTATGATGTTATAGGGTTTTTACCTTAAGCTTAAACGAAAAAGTTGTTAATAATAATATCCATATTAAAGTAAGGCATAATGAACTCATTTAAAACACACTTGCGTAGATCATTTAAAAGATTTGTAGTAATTTATTTTTATAGAATATAAGATATAACAAATTCCTTAGATCTACATTATAAATCTAAATTATATTTTATCATTTAATAATTATGAAAATAATTTTTTTTATTAATTAATAAATTTACTTCAAATTTAAAAATAATAACCATAAATTTGATAAGAGGTAATTTAAGAATTAAAACTCTAAATGTATTAAAAAAAACTGCTGACGTTCCTTAAATATTCCAATATATCAAACAAACTTTACTTAAATATTTAACATTACACAAAAATATTTTTTCACTTAAATAAATATTGATGTTAGTCTAAAAATAACAAAATCTTCTCCTAAATTATCATGATTCATGTTTCATATATATTAGAGGAAATTGTAATTTTAATTCAAAATGCACTGGCGAATGTAGTTATCAATATTTGTAATACATTGCATTTATAGAATATAAAAATCATAAAATTCGTTATATATACTTTTTAAATAAAAATTCTTATTTATTGTTTAAAACTATCAAAATAAAAACTGTAGTATTTAAGAAAAATACTTATAATTTAAATATAATAACAATAAATTTGATTTGGGATAAATGGAGAAACAAAACTTCATAAATGAATAAAGTAAGACTACAAACCTTCCTTAAATAATTCAACATATCCAACAATCTTTTCTTACATATTTCACATCACACAACAAACTTTTTTCCCCATATTTAAGTATAGTTGTGGTGCTAAAAAATCACAACTTTTCTTCTTGAGTTATCATAGTTCGTAAATCAAAAGCCTTTTGAAATCCACTTAGACAAATGAAGAAACGTAGGGAAATTTCAAAAGGTTTTGGATTTATGTATTATTTTAACACATATTCTTATTAATGTATAGTAGGAGATAAAATTGAATGACAATTCGTAAAAAAAAATTTAAAATTTTAACTTTTTTATTTTGTTTCTTGCATAAATCTTGCTCTATGTTTTTGATATTGTATGGATAGTATATTAGTCTATATTATGATGTTATAGGGTTTTTACCTTAAGCTTAAACGAAAAAGTTGTTAATAATAACATCCATATTAAAGTAAGGCATAATGAAGTCATTTAAAACACACTTGCGTAGATCATTTAAAAGATTTGTAGTAATTTATTTTTATAGAATATAAGATATAACTAATTCCTTAGATCTACATTATAAATCTAAATTATATTTTATCATTTAATAATTATGAAAATAATTTTTTTTATTAATTAATAAATTTACTTCAAATTTAAAAATAATAACCATAAATTTGATAAGAGGTAATTTAAGAATTAAAAACTCTAAATGTATTAAAAAAACTGCTGACGTTCCTTAAATATTCCAATATATCAGACAAACTTTACTTAAATATTTAACATTACACAAAAATATTTTTTCACTTAAATAAATATTGATGTTATTCTAAAAATAACAAAATCTTCTCCTAAATTATCATGATTCATGTTTCATATATATTAGAGGAAATTGTAATTTTTATTCAAAATGCACTGGCGAATGTAGTTATCAATATTTGTAATACATTGCATTTATAGAATATAAAAATCAGAAAATTCGTTATATATACTTTTTAAATTAAAATTCTTATTTATTGTTTAAAACTATCAAAATAAAAATTGTAGTATTTAAGAAAAATACTTATAATTTAAATATAATAACAATAAATTTGATTTGGGATAAATGGAGAAACAAAACTTCATAAATGAATAAAGTAAGACTACAAACCTTCCTTAAATAATTCAACATATCCAACAATCTTTTCTTACATATTTCACATCACACAACAAACTTTTTTCCCCATATTTAAGTATAGTTGTGGTGCTCAAAAATCACAACTTTTCTTCTTGAGTTATCATAGTTCATAAATCAAAAGCCTTTTGAAATCCACTTAGACAAATGAAGAAACGTAGGGAAATTTCAAAAGGTTTTGGATTTATGTATTATTTTAACACATATTCTTATTAATGTATAGTAGGAGATAAAATTGAATGACAATTCGTAAAAAAAAATTTAAAATTTTAACTTTTTTATTTTGTTTCTTGCATAAATCTTGCTCTATGTTTTTGATATTGTATGGATAGTATATTAGTCTATATTATGATGTTATAGGGTTTTTACCTTAAGCTTAAACGAAAAAGTTGTTAATAATAATATCCATATTAAAGTAAGGCATAATGAACTCATTTAAAACACACTTGCATAGATCATTTAAAAGATTTGTAGTAATTTATTTTTATAGAATATAAGATATAACAAATTCCTTAGATCTACATTATAAATCTAAATTATATTTTATCATTTAATAATTATGAAAATAATTTTTTTTATTAATTAATAAATTTACTTCAAATTTAAAAATAATAACCATAAATTTGATAAGAGGTAATTTAAGAATTAAAACTCTAAATGTATTAAAAAAACTGCTGACGTTCCTTAAATATTCCAATATATCAAACAAACTTTACTTAAATATTTAACATTACACAAAAATATTTTTTCACTTAAATAAATATTGATGTTAGTCTAAAAATAACAAAATCTTCTCCTAAATTATCATGATTCATGTTTCATATATATTAGAGGAAATTGTAATTTTAATTCAAAATGCACTGGCGAATGTAGTTATCAATATTTGTAATACATTGCATTTATAGAATATAAAAATCATAAAATTCGTTATATATACTTTTTAAATAAAAATTCTTATTTATTGTTTAAAACTATCAAAATAAAAACTGTAGTATTTAAGAAAAATACTTATAATTTAAATATAATAACAATAAATTTGATTTGGGATAAATGGAGAAACAAAACTTCATAAATGAATAAAGTAAGACTACAAACCTTCCTTAAATAATTCAACATATCCAACAATCTTTTCTTACATATTTCACATCACACAACAAACTTTTTTCCCCATATTTAAGTATAGTTGTGGTGCTAAAAAAATCACAACTTTTCTTCTTGAGTTATCATAGTTCGTAAATCAAAAGCCTTTTGAAATCCACTTAGACAAATGAAGAAACGTAGGGAAATTTCAAAAGGTTTTGGATTTATGTATTATTTTAACACATATTCTTATTAATGTATAGTAGGAGATAAAATTGAATGACAATTCGTAAAAAAAAATTTAAAATTTTAACTTTTTTATTTTGTTTCTTGCATAAATCTTGCTCTATGTTTTTGATATTGTATGGATAGTATATTAGTCTATATTATGATGTTATAGGGTTTTTACCTTAAGCTTAAACGAAAAAGTTGTTAATAATAACATCCATATTAAAGTAAGGCATAATGAAGTCATTTAAAACACACTTGCGTAGATCATTTAAAAGATTTGTAGTAATTTATTTTTATAGAATATAAGATATAACTAATTCCTTAGATCTACATTATAAATCTAAATTATATTTTATCATTTAATAATTATGAAAATAATTTTTTTTATTAATTAATAAATTTACTTCAAATTTAAAAATAATAACCATAAATTTGATAAGAGGTAATTTAAGAATTAAAACTCTAAATGTATTAAAAAAACTGCTGACGTTCCTTAAATATTCCAATATATCAGACAAACTTTACTTAAATATTTAACATTACACAAAAATATTTTTTCACTTAAATAAATATTGATGTTATTCTAAAAATAACAAAATCTTCTCCTAAATTATCATGATTCATGTTTCATATATATTAGAGGAAATTGTAATTTTTATTCAAAATGCACTGGCGAATGTAGTTATCAATATTTGTAATACATTGCATTTATAGAATATAAAAATCAGAAAATTCGTTATATATACTTTTTAAATTAAAATTCTTATTTATTGTTTAAAACTATCAAAATAAAAATTGTAGTATTTAAGAAAAATACTTATAATTTAAATATAATAACAATAAATTTGATTTGGGATAAATGGAGAAACAAAACTTCATAAATGAATAAAGTAAGACTACAAACCTTCCTTAAATAATTCAACATATCCAACAATCTTTTCTTACATATTTCACATCACACAACAAACTTTTTTCCCCATATTTAAGTATAGTTGTGGTGCTCAAAAATCACAACTTTTCTTCTTGAGTTATCATAGTTCATAAATCAAAAGCCTTTTGAAATCCACTTAGACAAATGAAGAAACGTAGGGAAATTTCAAAAGGTTTTGGATTTATGTATTATTTTAACACATATTCTTATTAATGTATAGTAGGAGATAAAATTGAATGACAATTCGTAAAAAAAAATTTAAAATTTTAACTTTTTTATTTTGTTTCTTGCATAAATCTTGCTCTATGTTTTTGATATTGTATGGATAGTATATTAGTCTATATTATGATGTTATAGGGTTTTTACCTTAAGCTTAAACGAAAAAGTTGTTAATAATAATATCCATATTAAAGTAAGGCATAATGAACTCATTTAAAACACACTTGCGTAGATCATTTAAAAGATTTGTAGTAATTTATTTTTATAGAATATAAGATATAACAAATTCCTTAGATCTACATTATAAATCTAAATTATATTTTATCATTTAATAATTATGAAAATAATTTTTTTTATTAATTAATAAATTTACTTCAAATTTAAAAATAATAACCATAAATTTGATAAGAGGTAATTTAAGAATTAAAACTCTAAATGTATTAAAAAAACTGCTGACGTTCCTTAAATATTCCAATATATCAAACAAACTTTACTTAAATATTTAACATTACACAAAAATATTTTTTCACTTAAATAAATATTGATGTTAGTCTAAAAATAACAAAATCTTCTCCTAAATTATCATGATTCATGTTTCATATATATTAGAGGAAATTGTAATTTTAATTCAAAATGCACTGGCGAATGTAGTTATCAATATTTGTAATACATTGCATTTATAGAATATAAAAATCAGAAAATTCGTTATATATACTTTTTAAATTAAAATTCTTATTTATTGTTTAAAACTATCAAAATAAAAACTGTAGTATTTAAGAAAAATACTTATAATTTAAATATAATAACAATAAATTTGATTTGGGATAAATGGAGAAACAAAACTTCATAAATGAATAAAGTAAGACTACAAACCTTCCTTAAATAATTCAACATATCCAACAATCTTTTCTTACATATTTCACATCACACAACAAACTTTTTTCCCCATATTTAAGTATAGTTGTGGTGCTAAAAAATCACAACTTTTCTTCTTGAGTTATCATAGTTCGTAAATCAAAAGCCTTTTGAAATCCACTTAGACAAATGAAGAAACGTAGGGAAATTTCAAAAGGTTTTGGATTTATGTATTATTTTAACACATATTCTTATTAATGTATAGTAGGAGATAAAATTGAATGACAATTCGTAAAAAAAAATTTAAAATTTTAACTTTTTTATTTTGTTTCTTGCATAAATCTTGCTCTATGTTTTTGATATTGTATGGATAGTATATTAGTCTATATTATGATGTTATAGGGTTTTTACCTTAAGCTTAAACGAAAAAGTTGTTAATAATAACATCCATATTAAAGTAAGGCATAATGAAGTCATTTAAAACACACTTGCGTAGATCATTTAAAAGATTTGTAGTAATTTATTTTTATAGAATATAAGATATAACAAATTCCTTAGATCTACATTATAAATCTAAATTATATTTTATCATTTAATAATTATGAAAATAATTTTTTTTATTAATTAATAAATTTACTTCAAATTTAAAAATAATAACCATAAATTTGATAAGAGGTAATTTAAGAATTAAAACTCTAAATGTATTAAAAAAACTGCTGACGTTCCTTAAATATTCCAATATATCAGACAAACTTTACTTAAATATTTAACATTACACAAAAATATTTTTTCACTTAAATAAATATTGATGTTATTCTAAAAATAACAAAATCTTCTCCTAAATTATCATGATTCATGTTTCATATATATTAGAGGAAATTGTAATTTTTATTCAAAATGCACTGGCGAATGTAGTTATCAATATTTGTAATACATTGCATTTATAGAATATAAAAATCAGAAAATTCGTTATATATACTTTTTAAATTAAAATTCTTATTTATTGTTTAAAACTATCAAAATAAAAATTGTAGTATTTAAGAAAAATACTTATAATTTAAATATAATAACAATAAATTTGATTTGGGATAAATGGAGAAACAAAACTTCATAAATGAATAAAGTAAGACTACAAACCTTCCTTAAATAATTCAACATATCCAACAATCTTTTCTTACATATTTCACATCACACAACAAACTTTTTTCCCCATATTTAAGTATAGTTGTGGTGCTAAAAAATCACAACTTTTCTTCTTGAGTTATCATAGTTCATAAATCCAAAGCCTTTTGAAATCCACTTAGACAAATGAAGAAACGTAGGGAAATTTCAAAAGGTTTTGGATTTATGTATTATTTTAACACATATTCTTATTAATGTATAGTAGGAGATAAAATTGAATGACAATTCGTAAAAAAAAATTTAAAATTTTAACTTTTTTATTTTGTTTCTTGCATAAATCTTGCTCTATGTTTTTGATATTGTATGGATAGTATATTAGTCTATATTATGATGTTATAGGGTTTTTACCTTAAGCTTAAACGAAAAAGTTGTTAATAATAATATCCATATTAAAGTAAGGCATAATGAACTCATTTAAAACACACTTGCGTAGATCATTTAAAAGATTTGTAGTAATTTATTTTTATAGAATATAAGATATAACAAATTCCTTAGATCTACATTATAAATCTAAATTAAATTTTATCATTTAATAATTATGAAAATAAATTTTTTTATTAATTAATAAATTTACTTCAAATTTAAAAATAATAACCATAAATTTGATAAGAGGTAATTTAAGAATTAAAACTCTAAATGTATTAAAAAAACTGCTGACGTTCCTTAAATATTCCAATATATCAAACAAACTTTACTTAAATATTTAACATTACACAAAAATATTTTTTCACTTAAATAAATATTGATGGTATTCTAAAAATAACAAAATCTTCTCCTAAATTATCATGATTCATGTTTCATATATATTAGAGGAAATTGTAATTTTAATTCAAAATGCACTGGCGAATGTAGTTATCAATATTTGTAATACATTGCATTTATAGAATATAAAAATCAGAAAATTCGTTATATATACTTTTTAAATTAAAATTCTTATTTATTGTTTAAAACTATCAAAATAAAAACTGTAGTATTTAAGAAAAATACTTATAATTTAAATATAATAACAATAAATTTGATTTGGGATAAATGGAGAAACAAAACTTCATAAATGAATAAAGTAAGACTACAAACCTTCCTTAAATAATTCAACATATCCAACAATCTTTTCTTACATATTTCACATCACACAACAAACTTTTTTCCCCATATTTAAGTATAGTTGTGGTGCTAAAAAATCACAACTTTTCTTCTTGAGTTATCATAGTTCATAAATCCAAAGCCTTTTGAAATCCACTTAGACAAATGAAGAAACGTAGGGAAATTTCAAAAGGTTTTGGATTTATGTATTATTTTAACACATATTCTTATTAATGTATAGTAGGAGATAAAATTGAATGACAATTCGTAAAAAAAAATTTAAAATTTTAACTTTTTTATTTTGTTTCTTGCATAAATCTTGCTCTATGTTTTTGATATTGTATGGATAGTATATTAGTCTATATTATGATGTTATAGGGTTTTTACCTTAAGCTTAAACGAAAAAGTTGTTAATAATAATATCCATATTAAAGTAAGGCATAATGAACTCATTTAAAACACACTTGCGTAGATCATTTAAAAGATTTGTAGTAATTTATTTTTATAGAATATAAGATATAACAAATTCCTTAGATCTACATTATAAATCTAAATTAAATTTTATCATTTAATAATTATGAAAATAAATTTTTTTATTAATTAATAAATTTACTTCAAATTTAAAAATAATAACCATAAATTTGATAAGAGGTAATTTAAGAATTAAAACTCTAAATGTATTAAAAAAACTGCTGACGTTCCTTAAATATTCCAATATATCAAACAAACTTTACTTAAATATTTAACATTACACAAAAATATTTGTTCACTTAAATAAATATTGATGGTATTCTAAAAATAACAAAATCTTCTCCTAAATTATCATGATTCATGTTTCATATATATTAGAGGAAATTGTAATTTTAATTCAAAATGCATTGGCGAATGTAGTTATCAATATTTGTAATACATTGCATTTATAGAATATAAAAATCAGAAAATTCGTTATATATACTTTTTAAATTAAAATTCTTATTTATTGTTTAAAACTATCAAAATAAAAACTGTAGTATTTAAGAAAAATACTTATAATTTAAATATAATAACAATAAATTTGATTTGGGATAAATGGAGAAACAAAACTTCATAAATGAATAAAGTAAGACTACAAACCTTCCTTAAATAATTCAACATATCCAACAATCTTTTCTTACATATTTCACATCACACAACAAACTTTTTTCCCCATATTTAAGTATAGTTGTGGTGCTCAAAAATCACAACTTTTCTTCTTGAGTTATCATAGTTCATAAATCAAAAGCCTTTTGAAATCCACTTAGACAAATGAAGAAACGTAGGGAAATTTCAAAAGGTTTTGGATTTATGTATTATTTTAACACATATTCTTATTAATGTATAGTAGGAGATAAAATTGAATGACAATTCGTAAAAAAAAATTTAAAATTTTAACTTTTTTATTTTGTTTCTTGCATAAATCTTGCTCTATGTTTTTGATATTGTATGGATAGTATATTAGTCTATATTATGATGTTATAGGGTTTTTACCTTAAGCTTAAACGAAAAAGTTGTTAATAATAATATCCATATTAAAGTAAGGCATAATGAACTCATTTAAAACACACTTGCGTAGATCATTTAAAAGATTTGTAGTAATTTATTTTTATAGAATATAAGATATAACAAATTCCTTAGATCTACATTATAAATCTAAATTATATTTTATCATTTAATAATTATGAAAATAATTTTTTTTATTAATTAATAAATTTACTTCAAATTTAAAAATAATAACCATAAATTTGATAAGAGGTAATTTAAGAATTAAAACTCTAAATGTATTAAAAAAACTGCTGACGTTCCTTAAATATTCCAATATATCAAACAAACTTTACTTAAATATTTAACATTACACAAAAATATTTTTTCACTTAAATAAATATTGATGTTAGTCTAAAAATAACAAAATCTTCTCCTAAATTATCATGATTCATGTTTCATATATATTAGAGGAAATTGTAATTTTAATTCAAAATGCACTGGCGAATGTAGTTATCAATATTTGTAATACATTGCATTTATAGAATATAAAAATCAGAAAATTCGTTATATATACTTTTTAAATTAAAATTCTTATTTATTGTTTAAAACTATCAAAATAAAAACTGTAGTATTTAAGAAAAATACTTATAATTTAAATATAATAACAATAAATTTGATTTGGGATAAATGGAGAAACAAAACTTCATAAATGAATAAAGTAAGACTACAAACCTTCCTTAAATAATTCAACATATCCAACAATCTTTTCTTACATATTTCACATCACACAACAAACTTTTTTCCCCATATTTAAGTATAGTTGTGGTGCTAAAAAATCACAACTTTTATTCTTGAGTTATCATAGTTCATAAATCCAAAGCCTTTTGAAATCCACTTAGACAAATGAAGAAACGTAGGGAAATTTCAAAAGGTTTTGGATTTATGTATTATTTTAACACATATTCTTATTAATGTATAGTAGGAGATAAAATTGAATGACAATTCGTAAAAAAAAATTTAAAATTTTAACTTTTTTATTTTGTTTCTTGCATAAATCTTGCTCTATGTTTTTGATATTGTATGGATAGTATATTAGTCTATATTATGATGTTATAGGGTTTTTACCTTAAGCTTAAACGAAAAAGTTGTTAATAATAATATCCATATTAAAGTAAGGCATAATGAATTCATTTAAAACACACTTGCGTAGATCATTTAAAAGATTTGTAGTAATTTTTTTTTATAGAATATAAGATATAACAAATTCCTTAGATCTACATTATAAATCTAAATTATATTTTATCATTTAAGAATTATGAAAATAAATTTTTTTATTAATTAATAAATTTACTTCAAATTTAAAAGTAATAACCATAAATTTGATAAGAGGTAATTTAAGAATTAAAACTCTAAATGTATTAAAAAAACTGCTGACGTTCCTTAAATATTCCAATATATCAAACAAACTTTACTTAAATATTTAACATTACACAAAAATATTTTTTCACTTAAATAAATATTGATGTTATTCTAAAAATAACAAAATCTTCTCCTAAATTATCATGATTCATGTTTCATATATATTAGAGGAAATTGTAATTTTAATTCAAAATGCACTGGCGAATGTAGTTATCAATATTTGTAATACATTGCATTTATAGAATATAAAAATCAGAAAATTCGTTATATATACTTTTTAAATTAAAATTCTTATTTATTGTTTAAAACTATCAAAATAAAAACTGTAGTATTTAAGAAAAATACTTATAATTTAAATATAATAACAATAAATTTGATTTGAGATAAATGGAGAAACAAAACTTCATAAATGAATAAAGTAAGACTACAAACCTTCCTTAAATAATTCAACATGTCCAACAATCTTTTCATACGTATTTCACATCACACAACAAACTTTTTGCCCCTTATTTAAGTATAGTTGTGGTGCTCAAAAATCACAACTTTTCTTCTTGAGTTATCATAGTTCATAAATCAAAAGTCTTTTGAAATCCACTTAGACAAATGAAGAAACGTAGGGAAATTTCAAAAGGTTTTGGATTTATGTATTATTTTAACACATATTCTTATTAATGTATAGTAGGAGATAAAATTGAATGACAATTCGTAAAAAAAAATTTAAAATTTTAACTTTTTTATTTTGTTTCTTGCATAAATCTTGCTCTATGTTTTTGATATTGTATGGATAGTATATTAGTCTATATTATGATGTTATAGGGTTTTTACCTTAAGCTTAAACGAAAAAGTTGTTAATAATAATATCCATATTAAAGTAAGGCATAATGAACTCATTTAAAACACACTTGCGTAGATCATTTAAAAGATTTGTAGTAATTTATTTTTATAGAATATAAGATATAACAAATTCCTTAGATCTACATTATAAATCTAAATTAAATTTTATCATTTAATAATTATGAAAATAAATTTTTTTATTAATTAATAAATTTACTTCAAATTTAAAAATAATAACCATAAATTTGATAAGAGGTAATTTAAGAATTAAAACTCTAAATGTATTAAAAAAACTGCTGACGTTCCTTAAATATTCCAATATATCAAACAAACTTTACTTAAATATTTAACATTACACAAAAATATTTTTTCACTTAAATAAATATTGATGTTAATCTAAAAATAACAAAATCTTCTCCTAAATTATCATGATTCATGTTTCATATATATTAGAGGAAATTGTAATTTTAATTCAAAATGCACTGGCGAATGTAGTTATCATTATTTGTAATACATTGCATTTATAGAATATAAAAATCAGAAAATTCGTTATATATACTTTTTAAATTTAAATTCTTATTTATTGTTTAAAACTATCAAAATAAAAACTGTAGTATTTAAGAAAAATAATTATAATTTAAATATAATAACAATAAATTTGATTTGGGATAAATGGAGAAACAAAACTTCATAAATGAATAAAGTAAGACTACAAACCTTCCTTAAATAATTCAACATATCCAACAATCTTTTCTTACATATTTCACATCACACAACAAACTTTTTTCCCCATATTTAAGTATAGTTGTGGTGCTCAAAAATCACAACTTTTCTTCTTGAGTTATCATAGTTCATAAATCCAAAGCCTTTTGAAATCCACTTAGACAAATGAAGAAACGTAGGGAAATTTCAAAAGGTTTTGGATTTATGTATTATTTTAACACATATTCTTATTAATGTATAGTAGGAGATAAAATTGAATGACAATTCGTAAAAAAAATTTTAAAATTTTAACTTTTTTATTTTGTTTCTTGCATAAATCTTGCTCTATGTTTTTGATATTGTATGGATAGTATATTAGTCTATATTATGATGTTATAGGGTTTTTACCTTAAGCTTAAACGAAAAAGTTGTTAATAATAATATCCATATTAAAGTAAGGCATAATGAACTCATTTAAAACACACTTGCGTAGATCATTTAAAAGATTTGAAGTAATTTATTTTTATAGAATATAAGATATAACAAATTCCTTAGATCTACCTTATAAATCTAAATTAAATTTTATCATTTAATAACTATGAAAATAAATTTTTTTATTAATTAACAAATTTACATCAAATTTAAAAATAATAACCATAAATTTGATAAGAGGTAATTTAAGAATTAAAACTCTAAATGTATTAAAAAAAACTGCTGACGTTCCTTAAATATTCCAATATATCAAACAAACTTTACTTAAATATTTAACATTACACAAAAATATTTTTTCACTTAAATAAATATTGATGTTATTCTAAAAATAACAAAATCTTCTCCTAAATTATCATGATTCATGTTTCATATATATTAGAGGAAATTGTAATTTTAATTCAAAATGCACTGGCGAATGTAGTTATCATTATTTGTAATACATTGCATTTATAGAATATAAAAATCAGAAAATTCGTTATATATACTTTTTAAATTTAAATTCTTATTTATTGTTTAAAACTATCAAAATAAAAACTGTAGTATTTAAGAAAAATACTTATAATTTAAATATAATAACAATAAATTTGATTTGGGATAAATGGAGAAACAAAACTTCATAAATGAATAAAGTAAGACTACAAACCTTCCTTAAATAATTCAACATATCCAACAATCTTTTCTTACATATTTCACATCACACAACAAACTTTTTTCCCCATATTTAAGTATAGTTGTGGTGCTCAAAAATCACAACTTTTCTTCTTGAGTTATCATAGTTCATAAATCCAAAGCCTTTTGAAATCCACTTAGACAAATGAAGAAACGTAGGGAAATTTCAAAAGGTTTTGGATTTATGTATTATTTTAACACATATTCTTATTAATGTATAGTAGGAGATAAAATTGAATGACAATTCGTAAAAAAAATTTTAAAATTTTAACTTTTTTATTTTGTTTCTTGCATAAATCTTGCTCTATGTTTTTGATATTGTATGGATAGTATATTAGTCTATATTATGATGTTATAGGGTTTTTACCTTAAGCTTAAACGAAAAAGTTGTTAATAATAATATCCATATTAAAGTAAGGCATAATGAACTCATTTAAAACACACTTGCGTAGATCATTTAAAAGATTTGAAGTAATTTATTTTTATAGAATATAAGATATAACAAATTCCTTAGATCTACCTTATAAATCTAAATTAAATTTTATCATTTAATAACTATGAAAATAAATTTTTTTATTAATTAACAAATTTACATCAAATTTAAAAATAATAACCATAAATTTGATAAGAGGTAATTTAAGAATTAAAACTCTAAATGTATTAAAAAAAACTGCTGACGTTCCTTAAATATTCCAATATATCAAACAAACTTTACTTAAATATTTAACATTACACAAAAATATTTTTTCACTTAAATAAATATTGATGTTATTCTAAAAATAACAAAATCTTCTCCTAAATTATCATGATTCATGTTTCATATATATTAGAGGAAATTGTAATTTTAATTCAAAATGCACTGGCGAATGTAGTTATCAATATTTGTAATACATTGCATTTATAGAATATAAAAATCAGAAAATTCGTTATATATACTTTTTAAATTTAAATTCTTATTTATTGTTTAAAATTATCAAAATAAAAACTGTAGTATTTAAGAAAAATACTTATAATTTAAATATAATAACAATAAATTTGATTTGGGATAAATGGAGAAACAAAACTTCATAAATGAATAAAGTAAGACTACAAACCTTCCTTAAATAATTCAACATATCCAACAATCTTTTCTTACATATTTCACATCACACAACAAACTTTTTTCCCCATATTTAAGTATAGTTGTGGTGCTCAAAAATCACAACTTTTCTTCTTGAGTTATCATAGTTCATAAATCCAAAGCCTTTTGAAATCCACTTAGACAAATGAAGAAACGTAGGGAAATTTCAAAAGGTTTTGGATTTATGTATTATTTTAACACATATTCTTATTAATGTATAGTAGGAGATAAAATTGAATGACAATTCGTAAAAAAAATTTTAAAATTTTAACTTTTTTATTTTGTTTCTTGCATAAATCTTGCTCTATGTTTTTGATATTGTATGGATAGTATATTAGTCTATATTATGATGTTATAGGGTTTTTACCTTAAGCTTAAACGAAAAAGTTGTTAATAATAATATCCATATTAAAGTAAGGCATAATGAACTCATTTAAAACACACTTGCGTAGATCATTTAAAAGATTTGAAGTAATTTATTTTTATAGAATATAAGATATAACAAATTCCTTAGATCTACCTTATAAATCTAAATTAAATTTTATCATTTAATAACTATGAAAATAAATTTTTTTATTAATTAACAAATTTACATCAAATTTAAAAATAATAACCATAAATTTGATAAGAGGTAATTTAAGAATTAAAACTCTAAATGTATTAAAAAAAACTGCTGACGTTCCTTAAATATTCCAATATATCAAACAAACTTTACTTAAATATTTAACATTACACAAAAATATTTTTTCACTTAAATAAATATTGATGTTATTCTAAAAATAACAAAATCTTCTCCTAAATTATCATGATTCATGTTTCATATATATTAGAGGAAATTGTAATTTTAATTCAAAATGCACTGGCGAATGTAGTTATCATTATTTGTAATACATTGCATTTATAGAATATAAAAATCAGAAAATTCGTTATATATACTTTTTAAATTAAAATTCTTATTTATTGTTTAAAACTATCAAAATAAAAACTGTAGTATTTAAGAAAAATACTTATAATTTAAATATAATAACAATAAATTTGATTTGGGATAAATGGAGAAACAAAACTTCATAAATGAATAAAGTAAGACTACAAACCTTCCTTAAATAATTCAACATATCCAACAATCTTTTCTTACATATTTCACATCACACAACAAACTTTTTTCCCCATATTTAAGTATAGTTGTGGTGCTCAAAAATCACAACTTTTCTTCTTGAGTTATCATAGTTCATAAATCCAAAGCCTTTTGAAATCCACTTAGACAAATGAAGAAACGTAGGGAAATTTCAAAAGGTTTTGGATTTATGTATTATTTTAACACATATTCTTATTAATGTATAGTAGGAGATAAAATTGAATGACAATTCGTAAAAAAAAATTTAAAATTTTAACTTTTTTATTTTGTTTCTTGCATAAATCTTGCTCTATGTTTTTGATATTGTAAGGATAGTATATTAGTCTATATTATGATGTTATAGGGTTTTTACCTTAAGCTTAAACGAAAAAGTTGTTAATAATAATATCCATATTAAAGTAAGGCATAATGAACTCATTTAAAACACACTTGCGTAGATCATTTAAAAGATTTGTAGTAATTTATTTTTATAGAATATAAGATATAACAAATTCCTTAGATCTACATTATAAATCTAAATTATATTTTATCATTTAATAATTATGAAAATAATTTTTTTTATTAATTAATAAATTTACTTCAAATTTAAAAATAATAACCATAAATTTGATAAGAGGTAATTTAAGAATTAAAACTCTAAATGTATTAAAAAAACTGCTGACGTTCCTTAAATATTCCAATATATCAAACAAACTTTACTTAAATATTTAACATTACACAAAAATATTTTTTCACTTAAATAAATATTGATGGTATTCTAAAAATAACAAAATCTTCTCCTAAATTATCATGATTCATGTTTCATATATATTAGAGGAAATTGTAATTTTAATTCAAAATGCACTGGCGAATGTAGTTATCAATATTTGTAATACATTGCATTTATAGAATATAAAAATCAGAAAATTCGTTATATATACTTTTTAAATTAAAATTCTTATTTATTGTTTAAAACTATCAAAATAAAAACTGTAGTATTTAAGAAAAATACTTATAATTTAAATATAATAACAATAAATTTGATTTGGGATAAATGGAGAAACAAAACTTCATAAATGAATAAAGTAAGACTACAAACCTTCCTTAAATAATTCAACATATCCAACAATCTTTTCTTACATATTTCACATCACACAACAAACTTTTTTCCCCATATTTAAGTATAGTTGTGGTGCTCAAAAATCACAACTTTTCTTCTTGAGTTATCATAGTTCATAAATCAAAAGCCTTTTGAAATCCACTTAGACAAATGAAGAAACGTAGGGAAATTTCAAAAGGTTTTGGATTTATGTATTATTTTAACACATATTCTTATTAATGTATAGTAGGAGATAAAATTGAATGACAATTCGTAAAAAAAAATTTAAAATTTTAACTTTTTTATTTTGTTTCTTGCATAAATCTTGCTCTATGTTTTTGATATTGTATGGATAGTATATTAGTCTATATTATGATGTTATAGGGTTTTTACCTTAAGCTTAAACGAAAAAGTTGTTAATAATAATATCCATATTAAAGTAAGGCATAATGAACTCATTTAAAACACACTTGCGTAGATCATTTAAAAGATTTGTAGTAATTTATTTTTATAGAATATAAGATATAACAAATTCCTTAGATCTACATTATAAATCTAAATTATATTTTATCATTTAATAATTATGAAAATAATTTTTTTTATTAATTAATAAATTTACTTCAAATTTAAAAATAATAACCATAAATTTGATAAGAGGTAATTTAAGAATTAAAACTCTAAATGTATTAAAAAAACTGCTGACGTTCCTTAAATATTCCAATATATCAAACAAACTTTACTTAAATATTTAACATTACACAAAAATATTTTTTCACTTAAATAAATATTGATGTTAGTCTAAAAATAACAAAATCTTCTCCTAAATTATCATGATTCATGTTTCATATATATTAGAGGAAATTGTAATTTTAATTCAAAATGCACTGGCGAATGTAGTTATCAATATTTGTAATACATTGCATTTATAGAATATAAAAATCAGAAAATTCGTTATATATACTTTTTAAATTAAAATTCTTATTTATTGTTTAAAACTATCAAAATAAAAACTGTAGTATTTAAGAAAAATACTTATAATTTAAATATAATAACAATAAATTTGATTTGGGATAAATGGAGAAACAAAACTTCATAAATGAATAAAGTAAGACTACAAACCTTCCTTAAATAATTCAACATATCCAACAATCTTTTCTTACATATTTCACATCACACAACAAACTTTTTTCCCCATATTTAAGTATAGTTGTGGTGCTAAAAAATCACAACTTTTCTTCTTGAGTTATCATAGTTCGTAAATCAAAAGCCTTTTGAAATCCACTTAGACAAATGAAGAAACGTAGGGAAATTTCAAAAGGTTTTGGATTTATGTATTATTTTAACACATATTCTTATTAATGTATAGTAGGAGATAAAATTGAATGACAATTCGTAAAAAAAAATTTAAAATTTTAACTTTTTTATTTTGTTTCTTGCATAAATCTTGCTCTATGTTTTTGATATTGTATGGATAGTATATTAGTCTATATTATGATGTTATAGGGTTTTTACCTTAAGCTTAAACGAAAAAGTTGTTAATAATAATATCCATATTAAAGTAAGGCATAATGAACTCATTTAAAACACACTTGCGTAGATCATTTAAAAGATTTGTAGTAATTTATTTTTATAGAATATAAGATATAACAAATTCCTTAGATCTACATTATAAATCTAAATTAAATTTTATCATTTAATAATTATGAAAATAAATTTTTTTATTAATTAATAAATTTACTTCAAATTTAAAAATAATAACCATAAATTTGATAAGAGGTAATTTAAGAATTAAAACTCTAAATGTATTAAAAAAACTGCTGACGTTCCTTAAATATTCCAATATATCAAACAAACTTTACTTAAATATTTAACATTACACAAAAATATTTGTTCACTTAAATAAATATTGATGGTATTCTAAAAATAACAAAATCTTCTCCTAAATTATCATGATTCATGTTTCATATATATTAGAGGAAATTGTAATTTTAATTCAAAATGCATTGGCGAATGTAGTTATCAATATTTGTAATACATTGCATTTATAGAATATAAAAATCAGAAAATTCGTTATATATAATTTTTAAATTAAAATTCTTATTTATTGTTTAAAACTATCAAAATAAAAACTGTAGTATTTAAGAAAAATACTTATAATTTAAATATAATAACAATAAATTTGATTTGGGATAAATGGAGAAACAAAACTTCATAAATGAATAAAGTAAGACTACAAACCTTCCTTAAATAATTCAACATATCCAACAATCTTTTCTTACATATTTCACATCACACAACAAACTTTTTTCCCCATATTTAAGTATAGTTGTGGTGCTCAAAAATCACAACTTTTCTTCTTGAGTTATCATAGTTCATAAATCAAAAGCCTTTTGAAATCCACTTAGACAAATGAAGAAACGTAGGGAAATTTCAAAAGGTTTTGGATTTATGTATTATTTTAACACATATTCTTATTAATGTATAGTAGGAGATAAAATTGAATGACAATTCGTAAAAAAAAATTTAAAATTTTAACTTTTTTATTTTGTTTCTTGCATAAATCTTGCTCTATGTTTTTGATATTGTATGGATAGTATATTAGTCTATATTATGATGTTATAGGGTTTTTACCTTAAGCTTAAACGAAAAAGTTGTTAATAATAATATCCATATTAAAGTAAGGCATAATGAACTCATTTAAAACACACTTGCGTAGATCATTTAAAAGATTTGTAGTAATTTATTTTTATAGAATATAAGATATAACAAATTCCTTAGATCTACATTATAAATCTAAATTATATTTTATCATTTAATAATTATGAAAATAATTTTTTTTATTAATTAATAAATTTACTTCAAATTTAAAAATAATAACCATAAATTTGATAAGAGGTAATTTAAGAATTAAAACTCTAAATGTATTAAAAAACTGCTGACGTTCCTTAAATATTCCAATATATCAAACAAACTTTACTTAAATATTTAACATTACACAAAAATATTTTTTCACTTAAATAAATATTGATGTTAGTCTAAAAATAACAAAATCTTCTCCTAAATTATCATGATTCATGTTTCATATATATTAGAGGAAATTGTAATTTTAATTCAAAATGCACTGGCGAATGTAGTTATCAATATTTGTAATACATTGCATTTATAGAATATAAAAATCAGAAAATTCGTTATATATACTTTTTAAATTAAAATTCTTATTTATTGTTTAAAACTATCAAAATAAAAACTGTAGTATTTAAGAAAAATACTTATAATTTAAATATAATAACAATAAATTTGATTTGGGATAAATGGAGAAACAAAACTTCATAAATGAATAAAGTAAGACTACAAACCTTCCTTAAATAATTCAACATATCAAACAATCTTTTCTTACATATTTCACATCACACAACAAACTTTTTTCCCCATATTTAAGTATAGTTGTGGTGCTAAAAAATCACAACTTTTCTTCTTGAGTTATCATAGTTCATAAATCCAAAGCCTTTTGAAATCCACTTAGACAAATGAAGAAACGTAGGGAAATTTCAAAAGGTTTTGGATTTATGTATTATTTTAACACATATTCTTATTAATGTATAGTAGGAGATAAAATTGAATGACAATTCGTAAAAAAAAATTTAAAATTTTAACTTTTTTATTTTGTTTCTTGCATAAATCTTGCTCTATGTTTTTGATATTGTATGGATAGTATATTAGTCTATATTATGATGTTATAGGGTTTTTACCTTAAGCTTAAACGAAAAAGTTGTTAATAATAATATCCATATTAAAGTAAGGCATAATGAATTCATTTAAAACACACTTGCGTAGATCATTTAAAAGATTTGTAGTAATTTATTTTTATAGAATATAAGATATAACAAATTCCTTAGATCTACATCATAAATCTAAATTATATTTTATCATTTAAGAATTATGAAAATAAATTTTTTTATTAATTAATAAATTTACTTCAAATTTAAAAGTAATAACCATAAATTTGATAAGAGGTAATTTAAGAATTAAAACTCTAAATGTATTAAAAAAACTGCTGACGTTCCTTAAATATTCCAATATATCAAACAAACTTTACTTAAATATTTAACATTACACAAAAATATTTTTTCACTTAAATAAATATTGATGTTATTCTAAAAATAACAAAATCTTCTCCTAAATTATCATGATTCATGTTTCATATATATTAGAGGAAATTGTAATTTTAATTCAAAATGCACTGGCGAATGTAGTTATCATTATTTGTAATACATTGCATTTATAGAATATAAAAATCATAAAATTCGTTATATATACTTTTTAAATTAAAATTCTTATTTATTGTTTAAAACTATCAAAATAAAAACTGTAGTATTTAAGAAAAATACTTATAATTTAAATATAATAACAATAAATTTGATTTGAGATAAATGGAGAAACAAAACTTCATAAATGAATAAAGTAAGACTACAAACCTTCCTTAAATAATTCAACATGTCCAACAATCTTTTCATACGTATTTCACATCACACAACAAACTTTTTGCCCCTTATTTAAGTATAGTTGTGGTGCTCAAAAATCACAACTTTTCTTCTTGAGTTATCATAGTTCATAAATCAAAAGTCTTTTGAAATCCACTTAGACAAATGAAGAAACGTAGGGAAATTTCAAAAGGTTTTGGATTTATGTATTATTTTAACACATATTCTTATTAATGTATAGTAGGAGATAAAATTGAATGACAATTCGTAAAAAAAAATTTAAAATTTTAACTTTTTTATTTTGTTTCTTGCATAAATCTTGCTCTATGTTTTTGATATTGTATGGATAGTATATTAGTCTATATTATGATGTTATAGGGTTTTTACCTTAAGCTTAAACGAAAAAGTTGTTAATAATAATATCCATATTAAAGTAAGGCATAATGAACTCATTTAAAACACACTTGCGTAGATCATTTAAAAGATTTGTAGTAATTTATTTTTATAGAATATAAGATATAACAAATTCCTTAGATCTACATTATAAATCTAAATTAAATTTTATCATTTAATAATTATGAAAATAAATTTTTTTATTAATTAATAAATTTACTTCAAATTTAAAAATAATAACCATAAATTTGATAAGAGGTAATTTAAGAATTAAAACTCTAAATGTATTAAAAAAACTGCTGACGTTCCTTAAATATTCCAATATATCAAACAAACTTTACTTAAATATTTAACATTACACAAAAATATTTTTTCACTTAAATAAATATTGATGTTAATCTAAAAATAACAAAATCTTCTCCTAAATTATCATGATTCATGTTTCATATATATTAGAGGAAATTGTAATTTTAATTCAAAATGCACTGGCGAATGTAGTTATCATTATTTGTAATACATTGCATTTATAGAATATAAAAATCAGAAAATTCGTTATATATACTTTTTAAATTTAAATTCTTATTTATTGTTTAAAACTATCAAAATAAAAACTGTAGTATTTAAGAAAAATAATTATAATTTAAATATAATAACAATAAATTTGATTTGGGATAAATGGAGAAACAAAACTTCATAAATGAATAAAGTAAGACTACAAACCTTCCTTAAATAATTCAACATATCCAACAATCTTTTCTTACATATTTCACATCACACAACAAACTTTTTTCCCCATATTTAAGTATAGTTGTGGTGCTCAAAAATCACAACTTTTCTTCTTGAGTTATCATAGTTCATAAATCCAAAGCCTTTTGAAATCCACTTAGACAAATGAAGAAACGTAGGGAAATTTCAAAAGGTTTTGGATTTATGTATTATTTTAACACATATTCTTATTAATGTATAGTAGGAGATAAAATTGAATGACAATTCGTAAAAAAAATTTTAAAATTTTAACTTTTTTATTTTGTTTCTTGCATAAATCTTGCTCTATGTTTTTGATATTGTATGGATAGTATATTAGTCTATATTATGATGTTATAGGGTTTTTACCTTAAGCTTAAACGAAAAAGTTGTTAATAATAATATCCATATTAAAGTAAGGCATAATGAACTCATTTAAAACACACTTGCGTAGATCATTTAAAAGATTTGAAGTAATTTATTTTTATAGAATATAAGATATAACAAATTCCTTAGATCTACCTTATAAATCTAAATTAAATTTTATCATTTAATAACTATGAAAATAAATTTTTTTATTAATTAACAAATTTACATCAAATTTAAAAATAATAACCATAAATTTGATAAGAGGTAATTTAAGAATTAAAACTCTAAATGTATTAAAAAAAACTGCTGACGTTCCTTAAATATTCCAATATATCAAACAAACTTTACTTAAATATTTAACATTACACAAAAATATTTTTTCACTTAAATAAATATTGATGTTATTCTAAAAATAACAAAATCTTCTCCTAAATTATCATGATTCATGTTTCATATATATTAGAGGAAATTGTAATTTTAATTCAAAATGCACTGGCGAATGTAGTTATCATTATTTGTAATACATTGCATTTATAGAATATAAAAATCAGAAAATTCGTTATATATACTTTTTAAATTTAAATTCTTATTTATTGTTTAAAACTATCAAAATAAAAACTGTAGTATTTAAGAAAAATACTTATAATTTAAATATAATAACAATAAATTTGATTTGGGATAAATGGAGAAACAAAACTTCATAAATGAATAAAGTAAGACTACAAACCTTCCTTAAATGATTCAACATATCCAACAATCTTTTCTTACATATTTCACATCACACAACAAACTTTTTTCCCCATATTTAAGTATAGTTGTGGTGCTCAAAAATCACAACTTTTCTTCTTGAGTTATCATAGTTCATAAATCCAAAGCCTTTTGAAATCCACTTAGACAAATGAAGAAACGTAGGGAAATTTCAAAAGGTTTTGGATTTATGTATTATTTTAACACATATTCTTATTAATGTATAGTAGGAGATAAAATTGAATGACAATTCGTAAAAAAAATTTTAAAATTTTAACTTTTTTATTTTGTTTCTTGCATAAATCTTGCTCTATGTTTTTGATATTGTATGGATAGTATATTAGTCTATATTATGATGTTATAGGGTTTTTACCTTAAGCTTAAACGAAAAAGTTGTTAATAATAATATCCATATTAAAGTAAGGCATAATGAACTCATTTAAAACACACTTGCGTAGATCATTTAAAAGATTTGAAGTAATTTATTTTTATAGAATATAAGATATAACAAATTCCTTAGATCTACCTTATAAATCTAAATTAAATTTTATCATTTAATAACTATGAAAATAAATTTTTTTATTAATTAACAAATTTACATCAAATTTAAAAATAATAACCATAAATTTGATAAGAGGTAATTTAAGAATTAAAACTCTAAATGTATTAAAAAAAACTGCTGACGTTCCTTAAATATTCCAATATATCAAACAAACTTTACTTAAATATTTAACATTACACAAAAATATTTTTTCACTTAAATAAATATTGATGTTATTCTAAAAATAACAAAATCTTCTCCTAAATTATCATGATTCATGTTTCATATATATTAGAGGAAATTGTAATTTTAATTCAAAATGCACTGGCGAATGTAGTTATCAATATTTGTAATACATTGCATTTATAGAATATAAAAATCAGAAAATTCGTTATATATACTTTTTAAATTTAAATTCTTATTTATTGTTTAAAATTATCAAAATAAAAACTGTAGTATTTAAGAAAAATACTTATAATTTAAATATAATAACAATAAATTTGATTTGGGATAAATGGAGAAACAAAACTTCATAAATGAATAAAGTAAGACTACAAACCTTCCTTAAATAATTCAACATATCCAACAATCTTTTCTTACATATTTCACATCACACAACAAACTTTTTTCCCCATATTTAAGTATAGTTGTGGTGCTCAAAAATCACAACTTTTCTTCTTGAGTTATCATAGTTCATAAATCCAAAGCCTTTTGAAATCCACTTAGACAAATGAAGAAACGTAGGGAAATTTCAAAAGGTTTTGGATTTATGTATTATTTTAACACATATTCTTATTAATGTATAGTAGGAGATAAAATTGAATGACAATTCGTAAAAAAAATTTTAAAATTTTAACTTTTTTATTTTGTTTCTTGCATAAATCTTGCTCTATGTTTTTGATATTGTATGGATAGTATATTAGTCTATATTATGATGTTATAGGGTTTTTACCTTAAGCTTAAACGAAAAAGTTGTTAATAATAATATCCATATTAAAGTAAGGCATAATGAACTCATTTAAAACACACTTGCGTAGATCATTTAAAAGATTTGAAGTAATTTATTTTTATAGAATATAAGATATAACAAATTCCTTAGATCTACCTTATAAATCTAAATTAAATTTTATCATTTAATAACTATGAAAATAAATTTTTTTATTAATTAACAAATTTACATCAAATTTAAAAATAATAACCATAAATTTGATAAGAGGTAATTTAAGAATTAAAACTCTAAATGTATTAAAAAAAACTGCTGACGTTCCTTAAATATTCCAATATATCAAACAAACTTTACTTAAATATTTAACATTACACAAAAATATTTTTTCACTTAAATAAATATTGATGTTATTCTAAAAATAACAAAATCTTCTCCTAAATTATCATGATTCATGTTTCATATATATTAGAGGAAATTGTAATTTTAATTCAAAATGCACTGGCGAATGTAGTTATCAATATTTGTAATACATTGCATTTATAGAATATAAAAATCAGAAAATTCGTTATATATACTTTTTAAATTTAAATTCTTATTTATTGTTTAAAATTATCAAAATAAAAACTGTAGTATTTAAGAAAAATACTTATAATTTAAATATAATAACAATAAATTTGATTTGGGATAAATGGAGAAACAAAACTTCATAAATGAATAAAGTAAGACTACAAACCTTCCTTAAATAATTCAACATATCCAACAATCTTTTCTTACATATTTCACATCACACAACAAACTTTTTTCCCCATATTTAAGTATAGTTGTGGTGCTCAAAAATCACAACTTTTCTTCTTGAGTTATCATAGTTCATAAATCCAAAGCCTTTTGAAATCCACTTAGACAAATGAAGAAACGTAGGGAAATTTCAAAAGGTTTTGGATTTATGTATTATTTTAACACATATTCTTATTAATGTATAGTAGGAGATAAAATTGAATGACAATTCGTAAAAAAAATTTTAAAATTTTAACTTTTTTATTTTGTTTCTTGCATAAATCTTGCTCTATGTTTTTGATATTGTATGGATAGTATATTAGTCTATATTATGATGTTATAGGGTTTTTACCTTAAGCTTAAACGAAAAAGTTGTTAATAATAATATCCATATTAAAGTAAGGCATAATGAACTCATTTAAAACACACTTGCGTAGATCATTTAAAAGATTTGAAGTAATTTATTTTTATAGAATATAAGATATAACAAATTCCTTAGATCTACCTTATAAATCTAAATTAAATTTTATCATTTAATAACTATGAAAATAAATTTTTTTATTAATTAACAAATTTACATCAAATTTAAAAATAATAACCATAAATTTGATAAGAGGTAATTTAAGAATTAAAACTCTAAATGTATTAAAAAAAACTGCTGACGTTCCTTAAATATTCCAATATATCAAACAAACTTTACTTAAATATTTAACATTACACAAAAATATTTTTTCACTTAAATAAATATTGATGTTATTCTAAAAATAACAAAATCTTCTCCTAAATTATCATGATTCATGTTTCATATATATTAGAGGAAATTGTAATTTTAATTCAAAATGCACTGGCGAATGTAGTTATCATTATTTGTAATACATTGCATTTATAGAATATAAAAATCAGAAAATTCGTTATATATACTTTTTAAATTTAAATTCTTATTTATTGTTTAAAACTATCAAAATAAAAACTGTAGTATTTAAGAAAAATACTTATAATTTAAATATAATAACAATAAATTTGATTTGGGATAAATGGAGAAACAAAACTTCATAAATGAATAAAGTAAGACTACAAACCTTCCTTAAATAATTCAACATATCCAACAATCTTTTCTTACATATTTCACATCACACAACAAACTTTTTTCCCCATATTTAAGTATAGTTGTGGTGCTCAAAAATCACAACTTTTCTTCTTGAGTTATCATAGTTCATAAATCCAAAGCCTTTTGAAATCCACTTAGACAAATGAAGAAACGTAGGGAAATTTCAAAAGGTTTTGGATTTATGTATTATTTTAACACATATTCTTATTAATGTATAGTAGGAGATAAAATTGAATGACAATTCGTAAAAAAAATTTTAAAATTTTAACTTTTTTATTTTGTTTCTTGCATAAATCTTGCTCTATGTTTTTGATATTGTATGGATAGTATATTAGTCTATATTATGATGTTATAGGGTTTTTACCTTAAGCTTAAACGAAAAAGTTGTTAATAATAATATCCATATTAAAGTAAGGCATAATGAACTCATTTAAAACACACTTGCGTAGATCATTTAAAAGATTTGAAGTAATTTATTTTTATAGAATATAAGATATAACAAATTCCTTAGATCTACCTTATAAATCTAAATTAAATTTTATCATTTAATAACTATGAAAATAAATTTTTTTTATTAATTAACAAATTTACATCAAATTTAAAAATAATAACCATAAATTTGATAAGAGGTAATTTAAGAATTAAAACTCTAAATGTATTAAAAAAAACTGCTGACGTTCCTTAAATATTCCAATATATCAAACAAACTTTACTTAAATATTTAACATTACACAAAAAATATTTTTTCACTTAAATAAATATTGATGTTATTCTAAAAATAACAAAATCTTCTCCTAAATTATCATGATTCATGTTTCATATATATTAGAGGAAATTGTAATTTTAATTCAAAATGCACTGGCGAATGTAGTTATCAATATTTGTAATACATTGCATTTATAGAATATAAAAATCAGAAAATTCGTTATATATACTTTTTAAATTTAAATTCTTATTTATTGTTTAAAATTATCAAAATAAAAACTGTAGTATTTAAGAAAAATACTTATAATTTAAATATAATAACAATAAATTTGATTTGGGATAAATGGAGAAACAAAACTTCATAAATGAATAAAGTAAGACTACAAACCTTCCTTAAATAATTCAACATATCCAACAATCTTTTCTTACATATTTCACATCACACAACAAACTTTTTTCCCCATATTTAAGTATAGTTGTGGTGCTCAAAAATCACAACTTTTCTTCTTGAGTTATCATAGTTCATAAATCCAAAGCCTTTTGAAATCCACTTAGACAAATGAAGAAACGTAGGGAAATTTCAAAAGGTTTTGGATTTATGTATTATTTTAACACATATTCTTATTAATGTATAGTAGGAGATAAAATTGAATGACAATTCGTAAAAAAAATTTTAAAATTTTAACTTTTTTATTTTGTTTCTTGCATAAATCTTGCTCTATGTTTTTGATATTGTATGGATAGTATATTAGTCTATATTATGATGTTATAGGGTTTTTACCTTAAGCTTAAACGAAAAAGTTGTTAATAATAATATCCATATTAAAGTAAGGCATAATGAACTCATTTAAAACACACTTGCGTAGATCATTTAAAAGATTTGAAGTAATTTATTTTTATAGAATATAAGATATAACAAATTCCTTAGATCTACCTTATAAATCTAAATTAAATTTTATCATTTAATAACTATGAAAATAAATTTTTTTATTAATTAACAAATTTACATCAAATTTAAAAATAATAACCATAAATTTGATAAGAGGTAATTTAAGAATTAAAACTCTAAATGTATTAAAAAAAACTGCTGACGTTCCTTAAATATTCCAATATATCAAACAAACTTTACTTAAATATTTAACATTACACAAAAATATTTTTTCACTTAAATAAATATTGATGTTATTCTAAAAATAACAAAATCTTCTCCTAAATTAACATGATTCATGTTTCATATATGTTAGAGGAAATTGTAATTTTAATTCAAAATGCACTGGCGAATGTAGTTATCAATATTTGTAATACATTGCATTTATAGAATATAAAAATCAGAAAATTCGTTATATATACTTTTTAAATTAAAATTCTTATTTATTGTTTAAAACTATCAAAATAAAAACTGTAGTATTTAAGAAAAATACTTATAATTTAAATATAATAACAATAAATATGATTTGGGGATAAATGGAGAAACAAAACTTCATAAATGAATAAAGTAAGACTACAAACCTTCCTTAAATAATTCAACATATCCAACAATCTTTTCTTACATATTTCACATCACACAACAAACTTTTTTCCCCATATTTAAGTATAGTTGTGGTGCTCAAAAATCACAACTTTTCTTCTTGAGTTATCATAGTTCATAAATCAAAAGCCTTTTGAAATCCACTTAGAAAAATGAAGAAACGTAGGGAAATTTCAAAAGGTTTTGGATTTATGTATTATTTTAACACATATTCTTATTAATGTATAGTAGGAGATAAAATTGAATGACAATTCGTAAAAAAAAATTTAAAATTTTAACTTTTTTATTTTGTTTCTTGCATAAATCTTGCTCTATGTTTTTGATATTGTATGGATAGTATATTAGTCTATATTATGATGTTATAGGGTTTTTACCTTAAGCTTAAACGAAAAAGTTGTTAATAATAATATCCATATTAAAGTAAGGCATAATGAACTCATTTAAAACACACTTGCGTAGATCATTTAAAAGATTTGTAGTAATTTATTTTTATAGAATATAAGATATAACAAATTCCTTAGATCTACATTATAAATCTAAATTATATTTTATCATTTAATAATTATGAAAATAATTTTTTTTATTAATTAATAAATTTACTTCAAATTTAAAAATAATAACCATAAATTTGATAAGAGGTAATTTAAGAATTAAAACTCTAAATGTATTAAAAAAACTGCTGACGTTCCTTAAATATTCCAAAATATCAAACAAACTTTACTTAAATATTTAACATTACACAAAAATATTTTTTCACTTAAATAAATATTGATGTTATTCTAAAAATAACAAAATCTTCTCCTAAATTAACATGATTCATGTTTCATATATGTTAGAGGAAATTGTAATTTTAATTCAAAATGCACTGGCGAATGTAGTTATCAATATTTGTAATACATTGCATTTATAGAATATAAAAATCAGAAAATTCGTTATATATACTTTTTAAATTAAAATTCTTATTTATTGTTTAAAACTATCAAAATAAAAACTGTAGTATTTAAGAAAAATACTTATAATTTAAATATAATAACAATAAATTTGATTTGGGATAAATGGAGAAACAAAACTTCATAAATGAATAAAGTAAGACTACAAACCTTCCTTAAATAATTCAACATATCCAACAATCTTTTCTTACATATTTCACATCACACAACAAACTTTTTTCCCCATATTTAAGTATAGTTGTGGTGCTCAAAAATCACAACTTTTCTTCTTGAGTTATCATAGTTCATAAATCAAAAGCCTTTTGAAATCCACTTAGACAAATGAAGAAACGTAGGGAAATTTCAAAAGGTTTTGGATTTATGTATTATTTTAACACATATTCTTATTAATGTATAGTAGGAGATAAAATTGAATGACAATTCGTAAAAAAAAATTTAAAATTTTAACTTTTTTATTTTGTTTCTTGCATAAATCTTGCTCTATGTTTTTGATATTGTATGGATAGTATATTAGTCTATATTATGATGTTATAGGGTTTTTACCTTAAGCTTAAACGAAAAAGTTGTTAATAATAATATCCATATTAAAGTAAGGCATAATGAACTCATTTAAAACACACTTGCGTAGATCATTTAAAAGATTTGTAGTAATTTATTCTTATAGAATATAAGATATAACAAATTCCTTAGATCTACATTATAAATCTAAATTATATTTTATCATTTAATAATTATGAAAATAATTTTTTTTTATTAATTAATAAATTTACTTCAAATTTAAAAATAATAACCATAAATTTGATAAGAGGTAATTTAAGAATTAAAACTCTAAATGTATTAAAAAAACTGTTGACGTTCCTTAAATATTCCAAAATATCAAACAAACTTTACTTAAATATTTAACGTTACACAAAAATATTTTTTCACTTAAATAAATATTGATGTTATTCTAAAAATAACAAAATCTTCTCCTAAATTAACATGATTCATGTTTCATATATGTTAGAGGAAATTGTAATTTTAATTCAAAATGCACTGGCGAATGTAGTTATCAATATTTGTAATACATTGCATTTATAGAATATAAAAATCCGAAAATTCATTATATATACTTTTTAAATTAAAATTCTTATTTATTGTTTAAAACTATCAAAATAAAAACTGTAGTATTTAAGAAAAATACTTATAATTTAAATATAATAACAATAAATTTGATTTGGGATAAATGGAGAAACAAAACTTCATAAATGAATAAAGTAAGACTACAAACCTTCCTTAAATAATTCAACATATCCAACAATCTTTTCTTACATATTTCACATCACACAACAAACTTTTTTCCCCATATTTAAGTATAGTTGTGGTGCTCAAAAATCACAACTTTTCTTCTTGAGTTATCATAGTTCATAAATCAAAAGCCTTTTGAAATCCACTTAGACAAATGAAGAAACGTAGGGAAATTTCAAAAGGTTTTGGATTTATGTATTATTTTAACACATATTCTTATTAATGTATAGTAGGAGATAAAATTGAATGACAATTCGTAAAAAAAAATTTAAAATTTTAACTTTTTTATTTTGTTTCTTGCATAAATCTTGCTCTATGTTTTTGATATTGTATGGATAGTATATTAGTCTATATTATGATGTTATAGGGTTTTTACCTTAAGCTTAAACGAAAAAGTTGTTAATAATAATATCCATATTAAAGTAAGGCATAATGAACTCATTTAAAACACACTTGCGTAGATCATTTAAAAGATTTGTAGTAATTTATTTTTATAGAATATAAGATATAACAAATTCCTTAGATCTACATTATAAATCTAAATTATATTTTATCATTTAATAATTATGAAAATAATTTTTTTTATTAATTAATAAATTTACTTCAAATTTAAAAATAATAACCATAAATTTGATAAGAGGTAATTTAAGAATTAAAACTCTAAATGTATTAAAAAAACTGCTGACGTTCCTTAAATATTCCAAAATATCAAACAAACTTTACTTAAATATTTAACATTACACAAAAATATTTTTTCACTTAAATAAATATTGATGTTATTCTAAAAATAACAAAATCTTCTCCTAAATTAACATGATTCATGTTTCATATATGTTAGAGGAAATTGTAATTTTAATTCAAAATGCACTGGCGAATGTAGTTATCAATATTTGTAATACATTGCATTTATAGAATATAAAAATCAGAAAATTCATTATATATACTTTTTAAATTAAAATTCTTATTTATTGTTTAAAACTATCAAAATAAAAACTGTAGTATTTAAGAAAAATACTTATAATTTAAATATAATAACAATAAATTTGATTTGGGATAAATGGAGAAACAAAACTTCATAAATGAATAAAGTAAGACTACAAACCTTCCTTAAATAATTCAACATATCCAACAATCTTTTCTTACATATTTCACATCACACAACAAACTTTTTTCCCCATATTTAAGTATAGTTGTGGTGCTCAAAAATCACAACTTTTCTTCTTGAGTTATCATAGTTCATAAATCAAAAGCCTTTTGAAATCCACTTAGACAAATGAAGAAACGTAGGGAAATTTCAAAAGGTTTTGGATTTATGTATTATTTTAACACATATTCTTATTAATGTATAGTAGGAGATAAAATTGAATGACAATTCGTAAAAAAAAATTAAAATTTTAACTTTTTTATATTGTTTCTTGCATAAATCTTGCTCTATGTTTTTGATATTGTATGGATAGTATATTAGTCTATATTATGATGTTATAGGGTTTTTACCTTAAGCTTAAACGAAAAAGTTGTTAATAATAATATCCATATTAAAGTAAGGCATAATGAACTCATTTAAAACACACTTGCGTAGATCATTTAAAAGATTTGTAGTAATTTATTCTTATAGAATATAAGATATAACAAATTCCTTAGATCTACATTATAAATCTAAATTAAATTTTATCATTTAATAATTATGAAAATAAAATTTTTTATTAATTAATAAATTTACTTCAAATTTAAAAATAATAACCATAAATTTGATAAGAGGTAATTTAAGAATTAAAACTCTAAATGTATTAAAAAAACTGCTGACGTTCCTTAAATATTCCAATATATCAAACAAACTTTACTTAAATATTTAACATTACACAAAAATATTTTTTCACTTAAATAAATATTGATGTTATTCTAAAAATAACAAAATCTTCTCCTAAATTAACATGATTCATGTTTCATATATATTAGAGGAAATTGTAATTTTAATTCAAAATGCACTGGCGAATGTAGTTATCAATATTTGTAATACATTGCATTTATAGAATATAAAAATCCGAAAATTCGTTATATATACTTTTTAAATTAAAATTCTTATTTATTGTTTAAAACTATCAAAATAAAAACTGTAGTATTTAAGAAAAATACTTATAATTTAAATATAATAACAATAAATTTGATTTGGGATAAATGGAGAAACAAAACTTCATAAATGAATAAAGTAAGACTACAAACCTTCCTTAAATAATTCAACATATCCAACAATCTTTTCTTACATATTTCACATCACACAACAAACTTTTTTCCCCATATTTAAGTATAGTTGTGGTGCTCAAAAAATCACAACTTTTCTTCTTGAGTTATCATAGTTCATAAATCAAAAGCCTTTGGAAATCCACTTAGACAAATGAAGAAACGTAGGGAAATTTCAAAAGGTTTTGGATTTATGTATTATTTTAACACATATTCTTATTAATGTATAGTAGGAGATAAAATTGAATGACAATTCGTAAAAAAAAATTTAAAATTTTAACTTTTTTATTTTGTTTCTTGCATAAATCTTGCTCTATGTTTTTGATATTGTATGGATAGTATATTAGTCTATATTATGATGTTATAGGGTTTTTACCTTAAGCTTAAACGAAAAAGTTGTTAATAATAATATCCATATTAAAGTAAGGCATAATGAACTCATTTAAAACACACTTGCGTAGATCATTTAAAAGATTTGTAGTAATTTATTTTTATAGAATATAAGATATAACAAATTCCTTAGATCTACATTATAAATCTAAATTATATTTTATCATTTAATAATTATGAAAATAATTTTTTTTATTAATTAATAAATTTACTTCAAATTTAAAAATAATAACCATAAATTTGATAAGAGGTAATTTAAGAATTAAAACTCTAAATGTATTAAAAAAACTGCTGACGTTCCTTAAATATTCCAAAATATCAAACAAACTTTACTTAAATATTTAACATTACACAAAAATATTTTTTCACTTAAATAAATATTGATGTTATTCTAAAAATAACAAAATCTTCTCCTAAATTAACATGATTCATGTTTCATATATGTTAGAGGAAATTGTAATTTTAATTCAAAATGCACTGGCGAATGTAGTTATCAATATTTGTAATACATTGCATTTATAGAATATAAAAATCAGAAAATTCATTATATATACTTTTTAAATTAAAATTCTTATTTATTGTTTAAAACTATCAAAATAAAAACTGTAGTATTTAAGAAAAATACTTATAATTTAAATATAATAACAATAAATTTGATTTGGGATAAATGGAGAAACAAAACTTCATAAATGAATAAAGTAAGACTACAAACCTTCCTTAAATAATTCAACATATCCAACAATCTTTTCTTACATATTTCACATCACACAACAAACTTTTTTCCCCATATTTAAGTATAGTTGTGGTGCTCAAAAATCACAACTTTTCTTCTTGAGTTATCATAGTTCATAAATCAAAAGCCTTTTGAAATCCACTTAGACAAATGAAGAAACGTAGGGAAATTTCAAAAGGTTTTGGATTTATGTATTATTTTAACACATATTCTTATTAATGTATAGTAGGAGATAAAATTGAATGACAATTCGTAAAAAAAAATTTAAAATTTTAACTTTTTTATATTGTTTCTTGCATAAATCTTGCTCTATGTTTTTGATATTGTATGGATAGTATATTAGTCTATATTATGATGTTATAGGGTTTTTACCTTAAGCTTAAACGAAAAAGTTGTTAATAATAATATCCATATTAAAGTAAGGCATAATGAACTCATTTAAAACACACTTGCGTAGATCATTTAAAAGATTTGTAGTAATTTATTCTTATAGAATATAAGATATAACAAATTCCTTAGATCTACATTATAAATCTAAATTAAATTTTATCATTTAATAATTATGAAAATAAAATTTTTTATTAATTAATAAATTTACTTCAAATTTAAAAATAATAACCATAAATTTGATAAGAGGTAATTTAAGAATTAAAACTCTAAATGTATTAAAAAAACTGCTGACGTTCCTTAAATATTCCAATATATCAAACAAACTTTACTTAAATATTTAACATTACACAAAAATATTTTTTCACTTAAATAAATATTGATGTTATTCTAAAAATAACAAAATCTTCTCCTAAATTAACATGATTCATGTTTCATATATATTAGAGGAAATTGTAATTTTAATTCAAAATGCACTGGCGAATGTAGTTATCAATATTTGTAATACATTGCATTTATAGAATATAAAAATCCGAAAATTCGTTATATATACTTTTTTAAATTAAAATTCTTATTTATTGTTTAAAACTATCAAAATAAAAACTGTAGTATTTAAGAAAAATACTTATAATTTAAATATAATAACAATAAATTTGATTTGGGATAAATGGAGAAACAAAACTTCATAAATGAATAAAGTAAGACTACAAACCTTCCTTAAATAATTCAACATATCCAACAATCTTTTCTTACATATTTCACATCACACAACAAACTTTTTTCCCCATATTTAAGTATAGTTGTGGTGCTCAAAAATCACAACTTTTCTTCTTGAGTTATCATAGTTCATAAATCAAAAGCCTTTGGAAATCCACTTAGACAAATGAAGAAACGTAGGGAAATTTCAAAAGGTTTTGGATTTATGTATTATTTTAACACATATTCTTATTAATGTATAGTAGGAGATAAAATTGAATGACAATTCGTAAAAAAAAATTTAAAATTTAAACTTTTTTATTTTGTTTCTTGCATAAATCTTGCTCTATGTTTTTGATATTGTATGGATAGTATATTAGTCTATATTATGATGTTATAGGGTTTTTACCTTAAGCTTAAACGAAAAAGTTGTTAATAATAATATCCATATTAAAGTAAGGCATAATGAACTCATTTAAAACACACTTGCGTAGATCATTTAAAAGATTTGTAGTAATTTATTTTTATAGAATATAAGATATAACAAATTCCTTAGATCTACATTATAAATCTAAATTATATTTTATCATTTAATAATTATGAAAATAATTTTTTTTATTAATTAATAAATTTACTTCAAATTTAAAAATAATAACCATAAATTTGATAAGAGGTAATTTAAGAATTAAAACTCTAAATGTATTAAAAAAAACTGCTGACGTTCCTTAAATATTCCAAAATATCAAACAAACTTTACTTAAATATTTAACATTACACAAAAATATTTTTTCACTTAAATAAATATTGATGTTATTCTAAAAATAACAAAATCTTCTCCTAAATTAACATGATTCATGTTTCATATATGTTAGAGGAAATTGTAATTTTAATTCAAAATGCACTGGCGAATGTAGTTATCAATATTTGTAATACATTGCATTTATAGAATATAAAAATCAGAAAATTCATTATATATACTTTTTAAATTAAAATTCTTATTTATTGTTTAAAACTATCAAAATAAAAACTGTAGTATTTAAGAAAAATACTTATAATTTAAATATAATAACAATAAATTTGATTTGGGATAAATGGAGAAACAAAACTTCATAAATGAATAAAGTAAGACTACAAACCTTCCTTAAATAATTCAACATATCCAACAATCTTTTCTTACATATTTCACATCACACAACAAACTTTTTTCCCCATATTTAAGTATAGTTGTGGTGCTCAAAAATCACAACTTTTCTTCTTGAGTTATCATAGTTCATAAATCAAAAGCCTTTTGAAATCCACTTAGACAAATGAAGAAACGTAGGGAAATTTCAAAAGGTTTTGGATTTATGTATTATTTTAACACATATTCTTATTAATGTATAGTAGGAGATAAAATTGAATGACAATTCGTAAAAAAAAATTTAAAATTTTAACTTTTTTATATTGTTTCTTGCATAAATCTTGCTCTATGTTTTTGATATTGTATGGATAGTATATTAGTCTATATTATGATGTTATAGGGTTTTTACCTTAAGCTTAAACGAAAAAGTTGTTAATAATAATATCCATATTAAAGTAAGGCATAATGAACTCATTTAAAACACACTTGCGTAGATCATTTAAAAGATTTGTAGTAATTTATTCTTATAGAATATAAGATATAACAAATTCCTTAGATCTACATTATAAATCTAAATTAAATTTTATCATTTAATAATTATGAAAATAAAATTTTTTATTAATTAATAAATTTACTTCAAATTTAAAAATAATAACCATAAATTTGATAAGAGGTAATTTAAGAATTAAAACTCTAAATGTATTAAAAAAACTGCTGACATTCCTTAAATATTCCAATATATCAAACAAACTTTACTTAAATATTTAACATTACACAAAAATATTTTTTCACTTAAATAAATATTGATGTTATTCTAAAAATAACAAAATCTTCTCCTAAATTAACATGATTCATGTTCATATATATTAGAGGAAATTGTAATTTTAATTCAAAATGCACTGGCGAATGTAGTTATCAATATTTGTAATACATTGCATTTATAGAATATAAAAATCCGAAAATTCGTTATATATACTTTTTAAATTAAAATTCTTATTTATTGTTTAAAAACTATCAAAATAAAAACTGTAGTATTTAAGAAAAAACT